>CAUYRH010099300.1:0-57981 GCA_963574655.1 Perodicticus potto
GGAGCGCGTTACTCATCCTCTTTGAGCTGTAGCTTCCTCATATTTAACAAGGACCCTATTTGCCAGGGATACTATTTGTATAGCATATAACATTCCATCTAATGCAGCTAGGGTAATGTCTAGTTTATAGTAGCCTCTCAGCGAACGCTCATTTTCTTTCGGACGGAAGATTAGATGGAAAAGTTATCATCCGAGTCAGGATCAGGACGTGGTTCTGAAGGCAGACTCAGTTCTCCCCTTTACCCACTGGCTTGTATAGTGTTCAGGCAAACTGGTACTAATTTGATTTATTCCCCTAATGGCTAAATTCTCCTCCCTCTCAGGAACACTAATATAAAAGACACATGGAACTTTCTTTTGCACATCTGCCAATTAAGGGTTATTGAGTTTAATGAATCTATTCAACAGCACCCAAGTCTCCTGTCTCAATTCAGACAATCTTCAGGGAGTTGGGGCTCTGAGTAAGGACTGTGGAAATAAGCCTGTGAATTTGTCGAGTGACCTTATAGTTCCATGTAAGGGCACATTTATCTTCCCTGGAGCACATAATGGATCATGTTTAACCACACGAAGTCTCATGATATCACCATCATACGAAGCGACTGGACATTCAAATGACCTTCATTCAAAATGAATGGGGTGAGCCCAGGGTCTCTGTGTACACCCAAGAGGTTGTGCCCAGCTGAAGGTGTCTAGCAGAGGGTGGCAGCAAATCCATTCCACCCTTGTATCAGCTCCAAAGACGGTGTTTTTTCTAACTCTCACAAAGACCCCTGTCAACAGTGGCCTTGGGTAAAGTGGCTTCAGTATGTTGCCACCTGTGCCCGACTGCTAGCATAAATGACGTCTCAGCATCCGGATGCTGTGAGAGTGGGCAAGATGGGGAAAAGAGCCTGAAGACAAAAGTGGAGGGAAGGGGAAAGTTAATGCACAGACGCTTCATCTGATGTCAGACTGGCTTTGAATCCCAGAGGTGCTGTGGCCAAGAGGGCAAGCTCCACTCTCTCTGATTTTACATCTCATCTTGAAATGGGCTAACGCGACCTTGTACCTTTTCTGTGCGGATTTGCTGAGATCATGAACATAACGCTCCTGGCCCAGTGCCCAGCAAGTAGAAAGGGCTCGATGACTGTGGGCGTTGGTTATGGTGGTTGTCTCGAGGCCTCCCCGCCCTGGCGCTAACTCTTAATGTTTGTTTGACCTGTCGTTTTGCAGGAGCTGACGATGGATTTTGTGGCCCTGTGGAGGGTTTAGAGGAAGAAGGGAAAGTCCAGTGTGGGTAATTAACAAACCAAATTTGGAAGGGACACAAAGTATCAAGACCTACCTGGAGATTTCACCAGTGACACATGTTTAACCAACACGAATTTTTTTTAACCCAAACCAGGTGGATTTAGGTTTTTATTTTATTCACTTTGCCTATCAGACGTTATGGTTTTAAAGACAGGTGTCTCTGTCTGAAGAAGGTTAAGGTGGTTAAGAGCTTGTGTACAATAATTATTACTTGTGGATTCAAAACTAGACGGCAGATTGTTGTATTTGCTTCTCTGTCAATAGTTACAGAGCTTGGTGCTCACATCAAAGCAGGAGCCAGTCTGTGGTATCTTGCTGTCCAGTGTGGTCATATGATTCCCATATTTACTATGGGCCCGGAGCTTTAAATAATCAGGAAAGGACCAGGACCTGGGTCCTCCTCTGTTCATATTTAAATAAAGCTTATTATTTTCCCTTCTTTAAAAAATTTAACTGGAAACCAGTGGGCTTTACAAATAGATATTTAGCTATAATGGTTGTCCACGAACACTTTCTATGCTGTAGTTAGAATCTATTTAAATTCTCCAGTGCTGGGAGAAAATTCTAGGCTCAGACAATGTTTACTTATTTAAAACAAAATGCCATAATGTCATCTTTCAAAGCCTCTGAGAGCCATTTGTAGCAAATATGTCTAATTCGGTCATTCTTTGAACTTGCTGAATTGAATTCCTAAGCCAACTCTCCCTTCCCTTCCCTTCCCTTCCCTTCCCTTCCCTTCCCTTCCCTTCCCTTCCCTCCCTCCCGTCTCCTCTTTTCTTTTCTTTTCTTTTTTGACTTTTAACGTCAAGAAGTATAGGAAGACCCCTGCCTTGGGAGTAGGGCCTGGGCTGTAGAGCCGGGTTTGCTTCTCCCTGTGATCTTGATCAAGCTATGAAATCTCTTGCAAGCTTGGTTTTGCCATATGTAAAATGAGGAAGTTGACGCTATCCTCAAAAGGGCGGGCTCTGGAAGTGGCGAGGACCAGTGCCAATGAGAGCGTGGTGCTTCTTGTTCAAAATGCAGGCGAAATGGGCTGTTACAGGTGCTAGAATATAAGGCTTTTCCTTTCTTCCAAGGTCTCTCAACTTGTCATGGTGTTTTCTTATTTGTTTGTTTTTTGCTATTTACTACCATTCTAAGTAAGGAAGAAATAAAACTTCAAATTAGCATGAATTTACCATTCATCTTTATATTGTACACCGTCGGCTTTAAATGCACGTATGAGAGTGTGGGTGGAATTGTCGATGCTGTTTGCGTTTTGTAGCTCTTACACGCACCTGTATTTCACTCTCAGAACAGTGGAAACAAAGCACAAAACTGACTCAAAAGTTTTCACTCACTTTTGGGACACGTTCTACCAACACTCTGCCTTCAGCTTACTAATAAGGAAGGAAGGCCTAAAAGGAGAAGGAGCTATATAGGCGGCTTTAGTTTCTTTCCTTCAGTGTCACCATTTTCATGGTAAGTGGCTGGCTAATGCAGGAAAGTAACCCGAGTCAGGGAGGAAGTGAGTGTTGTCAGGGTTCCTTGGTCGTTTGCTTTCTTTCTGAATTTGCAGACTGCTTCATGCAGACAGGATGGCCTCTTGGGGGACAGTCATTCCCCTCTTTGCCCCTACTTAGCTGTAGATTTAACATGCTTACTGAGTGCTGGCTTTGAATCTCGCTGAGCTCCCAAATGTTGTGGGTCACTGGAATTCTGTGCTCACCAGACACTTGCAGCTGTAAATGTGTTGAGCTGATGGAGTGGAGAGATTGGGAGATGTGGACATGCACTGCCCATGTCTCTCTCTGTGTACACATGCCCCATCCTCTGCTGGTTTTCACTTATAAACACAAGTTCGAAGATGAACTCATCCAGAATTTCCAAGGACGCCAACACACATCATCAACAGGGCAGGGTCCTTCTGAGCTCAGGGCTCCGCGGGACTGCACAGGTCTGCTGAGTGCAGGCAGACAGCTCTGATGTCTAGATCTCTGGATCCCATTCGCTGATGTGACGATGTCTTGACCTTATTCATTCTTGGACATGTTCTGTCTTTACAAAGTGACTTGATGGGATGACTCCAACTCAAGGAATTGCTGATCTGATCATGATGGCATTTTAAAAATTAACTTTATGGAAGTCTAATTTACACATATAGAACTCACTTGCTACAAATAAACCCTGGGTTATTTTGTTGACATTTGTACAGTTGTGCCCCTCTCGCCACATTCCAGTTTTAGAACAGTTCCATAAACCCAAGTTCCCTCAGGCCCACTTGCAGGGCCTTCCCATTCCCACTCCAGCCCAGCCCACGCTAGATCACGGCACAGTCCACAGCCTCCACGTGGACAAACTGTGTGCACGGTGACATCTCTTGTTCTAACAAGCAGCTAGCAATCCAGCCACAGGCTAAAATTCCTAGACTGCTGGCTCCTTGGAGTAAGAATTTTCAAGACATGGGAATTGGGAGGTGGAGGACTTAGGCCACCACGGGCTCACAGAAGTGGCTTTGTGTGAATTTTAAAAGGGTTCCTCCTCTAGAAAGAGGCAGCCCAGTGGCTTGGTAAGCAAAGTCTAGGTTGCATTTCAGCCTTCACCTCCCTATTCCACCTGGGGCTGGAATCAACCTGGAGAACTGCACCCAGTGGTCTTAGGGGAGGTATTAATAATGAAAGATGGAGGGGCATAGCCTAGATCCATCCCTCTTAGGAACTGGAGCAATTTACTACCCCTCTAAGCCTCTGTTTCACTTCTACACAGGGCAGAGATCAGTAGAATTTACCTTGCAGAGTTGTCATGGGGACAAAGTGTGGAAGAAGGAATAAGGTGCAGTGTTTACAAATGTGGTAATTGTTATTATTGGCTGGAAAGTGTCCCAAGTGCTATTGTTTCTAGCACATTCCAGGCTCCCTCTTTAACTCTTATTTACCAACTGTTTTGAGCTGAGCTCATTGATGGACTACATGCCTAACTCTAGTTCCAATTTTAGAGCAGAAACCAACAGGTACATCAAATTTTATTTAATAAGTTTACTGTATGGACAACTTTGTTGAAATCAGCTGTCCTGTGAGTCAGCCCTCCCTTGTTTCTTTTTTTACATTCACTTAACCAGAATGCTTTAGAAATGCAGGTGAGTTTCTGTCAGTAGCTCCTGTTTTCATTCTGGCTGAGTCCCCGACTTGTCTAGGTATATAATTTCCTCCTTTGTTTTGTGGAGGGCGTGGATCACAGAGAGTCTGAAGGTGTCTTCTGCTTCTAAAATGCAATGATTGGTGGTTACCCCAGGGGGAGGAGGCAACACGCATACAAAGAAAAGCCACTGTCTGTTTAGATAGAATTTCTTTTCATCAAATCTTTTTATTCCCGTTTTGAGTATTTGTAATGCATCGGTAGGTTTTCGTAACTCTGACTAAATCTCATCTATGATTCAGAGAAGAAGGGAGACTCCACATTTGGACACGTCCCTCCCCAAGGGTTTGAAAACTGATGGGAAGCCACCTCCTGGCGCTTTGGCTCCCTCCTGTCCTGGGTGTGACGGGGAGGACAGAGAAGAGCCCAGGAAGGGAAGGGCAGCGTCTGCTCTGGGCGCTGTGGGGGCTCCGCTCCCTACCCACACTGACAGGTGGAGGTGCCGGAACCATTCTTTATCCTTGACATCCCAGTTACGATGGGATTGATCAAATTTAGAGCACCTTCTGGTTAAAAAAAATATGAATGAAAGCATTGCCCTTCTCGTGAATGATATGTCTGCTTTTCTTTCTATAATGGGAAGTAATTGGAAAAGAAAGATGCCTTGTTTCTACAGACGTGAAGGAGATATTTTAAAGGGTTTGAGTTCATTTCTTTACTTTTTAAAATTTTTATTATGAAATACATAGACGCAGAGAGAATAACATGATAAAGCCCCACATACTGTCAATCATATTGAACAATTACCACTCTGGCCAGCCCTGCGGATTATTTTGCAATAAATCACAGACATCCAATGTATATCATTTCATTCATAAGGTTTTTTGTATATACCTCTAAAATGTAAGTATTTTTCTACAAAAATGCAATTAGCATTGCATCAAAAGAAAGGCATTGCATGCCTTAAAAGAAAAGAAAAATAATTCCTTAATATCAGCAAATAGTAAAGTCTCTCAATTATTTAGATTTTTTATAGTCCTAATACAATTCACATATTGCAATTTGTAAATTTTCTCATACATCTGTAATCTGGTGGTTCTTAAAGTAGGGTCCCCAGACCAAGAGCATCAGTATCACCTGGAGCTTATTTCTAAATGCTAAATCGCTGGTATCTGCAAGCCCAACTGGCTCGGAAGGTCTGGGGATGGGACTTCCCGAGCAGCCCTCTCGTGATTCGATGAACACTGAAGCTTGGGAATCTTTATGTTCACCTCCTCCGCCTGTCTCTGTTTCTGTCTCTCATGCTTGAAATGTATTTGTTAAGAAATTGAGTCTGGGCATGGTGGCCCACGCCTGTAATCCTAGCACTCTGGGTGGCTAAGGCGGGTGTATCATTTGAGCTCAGGAGTTCAAGACCAGCCTGAGCAAAGCAAGACTCCGTCTCTACTAAAAATAGAAAAGCTAGCCAGGAGTGGTGGTGGGTGCCTGTAGCCATAGCTACTTGGGAGGCTGAGACAAGAGGATCGCTCGAGCCCAGGAGGTGAGGTTGCAGTGAGTAATGATGCCACAGCACTCTACTCAGGGTACAGAGTGAGACTGTTTAAAAAAAGAAAAAGAAATTGACTGTGTGTCCTGTACAGTTTCCCATTAGTCTGGATCTTGTTCATTGCATTCCTATGATAATTTGGCAATTATTTCTAAGCAAATAAATAGTGCATATTCTCATTCCACGTGGGTCAATGTATTTATGTATTGAGAAGTCGGTGTGTTGGGCTACGATCAATGGACAGTCCTTGTTACGTTTGTTTTATTAATGTGAATGTTGGATTAAGACATTCCCGTGTGTGTTAGAACTGTGTGAATTTTATTTTTGTGATTAGAATTAGAAATATTCTATTTCCCGACTTGATATCATGCCTTTTAAACCAAATTACAGATTTAACAACACATTGTTGAGAAGCTGATGTGTTCAGTGGTGTGGTGGGAAGGCAGCTTTGCAAGGGACATCCCCAGCCCCACTGCACACCCGATCCTTGGTGTCTGGGGTGCAGACGCTCCTCTGTGGCTGGTTTCTGGCTGCCAACATGATGTGCTGAGCACAGACTGGGGAAGAGATGAGCGGAGTCAACACCCAGCACACCACCAGTGCTGCCCACTCAGAATTGAGTGGCTTAGGCTCTTTGGCTCTGTGAATCTAAACTAAGGGACCAATAATCTAAACTAAGGGGGTGATGTTGTATGTCAACTCGGCTGGGCCAAACATTATTCTTGTTTCTGCACAAGTACTTTTGAACGAGATGAACACTTCTTTCTTTTTTTATTTGCTACCTGTTGCCAAGGTCACAGGAGGCTGACCAGCCAGCCCTTTCTCTGCAGTGCGACTCAAATGGGGGAAATTTAACTTTTAAATCATTGGACTTGGAGTAAAGCAGATTGCCTGCTATGGTGTGAGTGGGTCTCAGCCAATCAGCTGAAGGCCTTAGAGGAAAAAATGTTTGACTTTGACGAGGAGGAAAGAATTCTGCCTGCAGTCTGCCTTTGGGCTAGAACTGCAGCTCTTCCCTGGGTCTCCAGCCTGTCAGCCACCCTACAGATTCTGGACTTCCCAAGTTTCCACACATGTTCTAGCCAAAGTCTTCAAATAAAGCTCAGTCTTTCTCTCACTCTTTCTTATGCATAAACACCGTAGAACCTCTGTAAGTTCACCATTGAAGGGACTGTAAGAAACCGTCAGCATAAGGAACTAGGCCTACTGTACTGATACTTACATGTGGTTCCTGTCCAGTCTATATGAATAAGGTCAAGTCAAGGAGGTGGTCCACTTAGGGAGGTGTCAACTATAAAGCCACAGTGCACAAAAACTCATGAGTGAGAAGACATCGGCAAGAAGACATTGCTGGGAAACTGGTTGTCTCCTGTGTGGCACTTAGTGTGACACAGTTTCTGAGCCAGGATTGAGTGTGACCAAGCCCACGCCATGGTGTACAGATAGAATAAATACTCTCTTATGTGGTATCATTTAAGGCCATTTTTATAAGGCACAGAAAGAAATACATTTTTCATTGCCACCCAGCTCTCTCTCTCTCTCCGTCCCTCAGAGGGAGTTGTTTTTATTTCAGATTAAATGTGGGGTACAAACAGCGAGGCTTTGTAGTTTGCACTGGTAAAGTTATAGTATAATTCGCAGGTGTATCCCACACCCAGGTGGTGTGCCATCTACCCATACAATGTATTGGGTCACATCATAGGTTTATCCTTACCTTTATCATATAAAGTACACTCTGATGTTATATTATTAATATATTTATTTTCCACCTGTGGCTCAATGAGTAGGCGCTGGCCCCATATACCAAAGGTGGCGGGTTCAAACCCAGCCTCAGCCGAACTGCAAAACAGAAAAATAGCCTGGTGTTGTGGTGGACGCCTGTAGTCCCAGCTACTCGGGAGGCTGAGGCAAGAGAATTGCCTAAGCCCAGGAGTTGGAGGTTGCTGTGAGCTGTGTGACCCCAGGGCACTCTACCGAGGGCGATAAAGTGAGACTCTGACTCTGTCTCTACAAAAAATAAAATAAAAAATAAAAAAATATTTATTTTCCATAAAATAAAATTTTTTATTTAAAAAACTGTTCATTACAACCTTAGTTTTACAACCTCCTAATAGGTTGGTTACGATCTGCGAATAGACAAACCCTGATTTATTGGCCCTTCTCTTTCTGCTGGCTTTTCTGTAGCACTTGAAATTCTCACTGCACTCACGTAAGGTAAGGCCGGCTGGACCCTGACGGTACAGAGCAGGCCAGCAGCGGCTGCTAACATCTCAGTGGGTGACATAATGCAGACTGTCCATCAGCCTGGTGAAATCTGTGCTGACAAGTCCTAAATATGTTATTGGGCTCCCTGAGCAGGTAAGGGTATTCATGAAGCCGTATCTAAGTCATAGGTGGGCCTCTGTTGACGAATTTACACACTTAAGTAGATGGCTGCTGGCTTCAGAAAGGATTTAATGTACCTTACAAGGAAATATGTATTATAGTAAGGTTAAAAATCAATGAGGCCCAGGGAAAATGATGGTAGGTGCTTAGGTTGGAACCAGAAATATACAAATTGTATTTCTTAAAATTCTATGAGCTTATTAAAGATTAGCCATGTAGTTGAGTTAAAAATTTCAAAATAAATGTGCAAAAAGGGAGGGTAAAATGATTCATATACTATAGAAAATAAAAGGTAAATTCATTGCTTAGATAAGTCCGAGTGCTTCTGTTGTTAAGACCAGAGTGGGGCTTCTCTAGGGGGCTTCCAAGAGAGAATGTTGAGCCATGTAAACAATAATGTTTTTGCGACAGCTTTGAACTACATGAAGTGACAAGCTTCAAAGGCGCTTTTCCATAATGCTCCTTATTTGGTCAAGGGCATCAGATCAAAGTACAATTCAGGAGAAGGACTTTTGCAGGTCCCCACAGTGATGAATCCCAGGAGTGAAGTCACTAGTGATCAGGTTCATCTAGGGATAAGTTGTAAATTACTTAGTCATTCTCCAGTTCCATTCTGGAAGTCAATGGTGAAGTTTTCATTGGGTTCATGATAAAAAAGAGGAAAATCCCAGTGCAATGAGTAGGAATTTTCCATAAAATTAAATTTTTGTAAAACTTAAATTATATTCTCTGATAAATCTGGAATGCAGCTCTCCTATGTCACACATTTAATACAAAACCATATTCTTGAAAACTTAGTCAGTCTCTGGTAGAATTCCTACAAAATTTAGGAACCAGATAAGGGCGGTACCTAAGTAGAAATCCTCTACTGCCCCTCTCGGTTAAGCCAAGGGAGAGCAGGTCAAGGGTATTCTCTGTAAGTTACTTCAGATGTTCACTAACTCACAGACAAATGGATGGCAGAGAGTCCCAAGTTTTGAGCACTGCCATAATTCCAAGCTCAGAGCACTTTCAATACATATAACTGTGTTCATCTTGATCATTAAACAACAGCAATCAAAAACTCAAAATAGGCTGGTGCAGTGGCTTATGTCCGTAATCCTACCACTCTGAGAGGCTGAGACAGGTGGATTGCTTGAACTCGGGAGTTTGAGACCAGCCTGAGCAAGGGAAAGACCCCTTTTCTGTTAAAAATAGAAAAATTAGCTGGGTATCACAGCACGTGCCTGTAGTCCCAGCTACTCAGAAGACTTGAGGCAGGAAGATCACTTGAGGCCATGAGTTTGAGGTTGTAGTGAGTTTGAGCTTGTAGTGTAGGAGGTTGTAGTGAGTTGTGTAATGATGCTATGGCACTGTAGCTGGGGTGACAGAGCAAGACTCTGTCTCAAAAAATAACAACAACATCAACAACAATAACAACCATAACAAAGTGGGGGACCTCCAAACAAAACAATACAGTAATAATGCCTAAAGAATGCTTAGTGTTGAGTAATTGAACTTTCTTGGGTTTCTAAAAACATTAACAATTATATCTTGGAAACTGGTAAACACGATGTGGGGGTGTCCAACCTTTGGATTCTCTGTACCTCATTGGAAGAAGAAGCCTTGTCTTGGGCAACACATGAACTACATAAACACTAACAAAAGCTGATGAACAACACAAAAAATAAGTTCCACACATAATTTTCATGATATTCAACATCACAGATAAGCAAAAATGTCCTCACATGATCTATATGTGGCCTGGGGTCTTGGGTTGGACACTGCTGGTCTACTTACAGTGGTCGGGATTAGTAGCCATATATAAATAGTTTCCATTTATTGAGTACTGCTTGGAGCATGTTACATATAAGCACATTCACTCTTCAAAACAACTTTATTAGGTAAGAACTATGATTATTATTAACCAATTTTACAGATGAAAAAACTGAGGTCTAGAATTGTTAAGTAAATGTCACCCAATTACTAAGAGTCAGAACCAAGCAGAGCAGCTCCAGAGACCATACTCATAGCAAAATGCTCCACTGACCAGCCTGAACATGAGCCTGGACAGGTCGGGAGGTGACTACCAGAAATCATGCTCTTGGTCTTAGAATAGTTAATTTGTGACCATTGTCTCTGAAAGTAACCTGCTCACAAAGACTGTTTTCTTAGAAGGCTGTTTTTAGACTGTAAGAATAGAATCTTATCATCTTCAGATAAGAGGGTGCTTATTGCTCTGCTCTCTAGAGTCCTTGGCTTTTGACTCACGTAGAAGCAACATCAATTGTTCCAATATGAGCAAAAACAAGGGGGAGTGGGGCGTGGAGTGTGCCTCTGGGGCTCAGTACATATTCTAAACACTAAATTTTATTTTCTCGGCCAGGAGGTCAGTGTTGGATCCCTGGCAGGTGGAAGGCAGGAGACAGTGATGTCTGCATGGGTGTCTATGGCACACATTGAGTTCTGGTGTCTTGGTCCATATCAGATTCTATCCACTGTGTCAAAGACCTAGAAAAGATAAAAATAAAACTATTTTTTCTTTTTTGTTATGCCTACCACATTTCTTCCAAGACTGAAGGAGAATAAGAACGGTCCACAGTGGATTAGCTGTGCCAAAAGCTGGGCTTCTTTCTGGGCGTCAGCTCATCGGTGATCTCCTCCCCATAGCATGGACCACTTGATTGTGTTTTCAGCCTAGAAGCCCTCCAATCTCTCACGTTTACTCCCTGGACTCCAACCTCTCATGTCTCCCCCTGGACTCCAACCTCTCACGTCTACCCCCTAAAGTCCACTTTGTGCCTCTTTCATGGTCAAGTTGTCACCATGACAACAGCCCCCTGGCCTTTGGGTCTCTGGTCTACAGTAATACGGGCTCTCTCACACGATGAGTCAATAAAAGTTGAAAGATTTTACAAGTTAGGAAATCACAGGTGCCCAGAGCTGATAAGGTCCGGCTTTGGAGACTGTTCTCACTAATTTCCCTGAAACCAAATACTGAACTTCTGTTCTCAACCTTCTGGGCAGAGTTTAATCTCTTGGTTTTAGTCTATGCAGGAAAACCTGTCCTTTTCTTCTTTCAGATACTTCTTCCTCACCTTAAAACTATTTTCTGCTTTTTAGCCTTTCCTGGTTTCTAATCTGCAGTCTGGAGGATTTGTTCTTTTTATACCACAAATCTTTTAAAGTCCCTTACTTTCTCCCGGGGAAAACACCCTTGCAATAGGTTATCCACAGGAGGCCAGTCTAAATAGGGTAGCTTTCTCACCATAGGACACAGAAGGCAGCAAACACCCTTGCAAAAGGTTATCTACTAGAGGCCAGTCTAAACAGGGTAGGTATCTCACCACAGGACACAGAAGACTACAGTATCAGTATCATTTTTCCTACCCCTAAGATTGTTCCTCTAGACTTGGCAGAGGAACATTAAATATTCATGCATAGACTCTTTTAACAAATGTTTATTGGGAAAGCACTGTGCTAAAGCCAGTTATATACCTACCTGGTGCTGCCTTTAAGGAGTGTTTTATCTAGTAGGAAAGCTGTGGTAGGTATAATGTGATAGAAATAATTATTATAAGTAAGACAGTGATACAGCTTTGAGAAATGTATTACTCTTCCATGGGCGTTCAGATTGCTTTGTTACTGAGAAATCAGACACAAATCAAAACAAAATAAGTAGAAACAAGAATTTTAGAGTGGGAGTGAATTTAAAGGTCAGCTAATCCATCTGACTCACACTATAGATGAAACAAACAGACTCAAATAGGTTTTAAGAGATAAACAAGAAGTTATAGTTTAAGAGGAGCAAAATGGAGTCTAGAATACAGGTCTCTGGATTTCTACCATGGGTCATATGAACCTGTGAGATACATAAAAATTAAGAAATATAAAATCCTGGTGGAAGGAAACAAATGGAGTCCTCCCAGCCGTTCTGCACAGGTGATTCACAATGGATGCTGTTGACTGTGTTTCTTAGAAATGAAACAACACAGTCTGGCTCAAAACTTGCATAGTGATCTACATACCCTGGAACTATTTGCTCTGTACAAGTAACTGTCCCTAATACCCCAAGAACATGGGGACCACATATTTAATATAAATTAGCAATAGCTAGCAAAGCTGTTTTTAAAAAAACAAGACAATCATATTAATTGGAGAATGTCATAGAAAAAAATAGGAAAGAACTCTTTGGTTGTATTTGGCATTGATTCATTTCTCATTGGAAGAATTACATCCAAAGGAGAACTATGAAAATAAAGGCCTCCACAATAAGACCATTAAAAAGGTTATGGAAATCAGAGTTATTTAGTCTGAAAAAAAAATGTTAATGGGAAAATTCTTTAGCTTCAGGAATTGGGAGGTCCCCGAACAGCTGTTCTCCATCTCTCCAGATGACAGAAAGCCAGAGAAAATAGACTTGAATATCAAGCAGCAAAGATGAGGTTGGATGTAAGGAAAAGGTTCCTGCTCCTTCTGAAGGCCTGATACACACAAGGGCAGCTGCAGAGTGCTGGACGTGGCCTTCCTCTTCTGGTCTTGTTTCTGGGGAACCGATCACCTTTCCACGTAGTCCTGTCCCCACGTCTGGAAGTGAAGGATGGTGCCCAAGTCCCTTTGAGGATTTCTCCTAATAATTCAGAAGATTCTTCCAAGCTAACACGCACATTCTGTTCATCTTCTAAATCAGAAGAAAACAAAAAACAAAAATGTGACATATTTCCTTGTGGTTAGAAAAAGAATAAGATCAGACATTTCTGTAAGATGAGAGCTGATGAAGTGCTGTGTGTTGTTTTATAGCTAGCCACTTTTTTTGTTGTTGTTGTTCAGCTAGCCTTTTTGTTGGTCAAGGCTAAACAAAACCAAGAAGGGGCCATGTTTGTCTTTGAAGGCTTTCCATGGAGTTTCTAGATCCTTGTGTTCCTGCTCTTTACTTCTCCCCAACTTAATCATGCTCCCTCAGAACAACTGTCGGCTGCTGATACATCTCTGAATGTTTAACTGAGAATGGTCCCTGGTTCCCAAACTCAGGCATGGAATCAACTGGAAGGTTGAAAATAACACAGAAAATCCCAGAACCCATTCCAGAGATTCTGACTTAGTAAGTGAAGAGGAGGACCCAAGCTTTTGTAGTTTTGAAACAGCTCTCAAGTTGATTCTGGTGGCCAGTTTGAGGATAACTATGATATTTTTCTCTCCTGGACGTGGTGTCACCGAACCCTGACCTGTTGAAGACTTCCAAAACTTCCAAATCCCCAGACGCTGTATCTGAGATGGTGGAATTTCTGACATAGGCGGTTAGAGAAACAGTTTTGGGAGTTTCAGACCCCAAATTGCTTCATGTGGACGCCACCCATTCTATAGATTTGAAGGTGTCTGTAGACAAAGGGAATGCTTTCACAAAGGGAATGTTGCCACTGTGTGGGAGAAACTCTAAGGAAAGGAGCAGAGCCCCAGATACCGACACCTGTGGCAGCATCCTTAGGAGAAGATGAAGCGAGCCCAAGTCTGGCAGGCCAGCAGGTCGGCCTCAGGGCTCTCTATGGCTGTATATGCGCCCAAAGTTGGATGTCTATATGGGCTTTTATTTTTGTTTTTACTCTACTCCTGGGCTTGTTTCTGCTGCACATGTTGCTGAAGTTGAAGTTGAATAAAACTCGGGGATCTGCCAATTTTCCTCCCCTCTTGAGCCATTTTTAAAAAATCAGCTAAGGAACCTGAAGGGCGGTAAGAAGTGAGTTTGCAAAGGAAATTCACTATGAATGGTGTACTGGGCCTTGTCCTCTCTTAGACGTGCGCTGATCCAGCCTCAACAGATAATCAGAGCTCTTCCAAGAATTCCATGCTCCATGAATCAGAGTACTTAAGTATCATACTGAGAAAAACTCAGTATTTTTCTTGGAAGGATTTGGTCATTCTGAACCGGCCGATTGTTGGTCAATGTTAGTGGTATCCAGGTAACAACGCCAACTTGTGTTTGTCACAACCACAGTGCCATGGGGTCTTAGTTGTTCTCCCTAAATCTCTTCTCCTCTTCTACTTGTGCAGGTAGCTGCCTAGCGAGAGATGGGGCTTCCCCATCAATTTGGTAGCTAGGTTTGACCATGTGATTAACTTGTCCCAATGCAATGTGAGCAAACTGATGCAGATAACTTTAGCCTTACCTGATTTTTAAAAGATTGTTTGCCTGGGACTCTGTTTTACTGGGAAATAGAAAACAGGTGGCTAGTAAGCCATAAAAGCCCATAGAAGAGGATAATGCCCCTCAAAACGGAGCAATGAGGTGGAGGGAACCCCGGACCCTGAGGAATCCCAGGGAATGGAGCCAACCCAACCTGAAGTGCTCACCTGGAGACTTTTACAGAAGAAATACGCTATTTTATTTAAACCACTGCATTGTGTGTCTCTGTTGTGGCAGCTGAGATTTTACCTAACTAATACACACAGTTATGACATGCCAGTTGTATAAGATAGGGGGAAACTATTGAATTTTTTTCCTACTGTACTCTTGCCATGGTTTGAATAGTTTGGCCTCAATAGTTTGGTCTCATGCTGGAGGTGGAGCTGAAACTACATTTTACATGTTAAGAAAGGGGTAGAAAGTGAGAACTGGGGTTAAGACCTACAACTCTACAAATAAGGATAAAATAATGACAATAATCAAACACTGTCTCCTTGTTTGCTTGATAGTAATCAGCCCCTTCCCTCGGTTTGCCTCTCTGTAATTGCTACTCTGGAGTCACATAGCTGCTGGTCATAAAGAGTCTTCACTTTCTCTGCAGATAATATCATCTTTTTAAAACCTGGGGATAGTTTCTGAAATATCTTCCAGGACCCACAGTTTAGTGGAATGGCTGACCCATCCAGACCAGTGGCCCATACTGAGGAACTGACTCAACCGGCCTTGTGACCCTCACACCAAGAATGGACTCAGCAAAGACACTTTCTACACCCCGATGGTTCCACCCTGGACCCAACCAATTAGCAGATCCAATTCTCTAGCCCTTCCTTTACCTGCCAAACTGTTTTTAAAACCCTTTCTTCCAAATTTTCTGGAAGATGGATCTGAGAATTCCTCCCCTCTCTTCAGATGGCACCTGTGATGTTAAACCCTTTCTCTGCTGTCACACCTTCTGTCTTTGTGGGATGGCTTCCTCTTGAGCAGTGGGATGGCTACCTGGTTGGGCAGTAATGGGGTCTGGTGGGAGGGTTTGGGTCATGGGAGTGAATCCCTTGATGCTGTCCTCACAGTAATGAGGAAGTTCTCACTGGTAGTTCCCAGAACTGGTTGTTGCAAACAGCCTGGTACCTTCCTTTTCTCTCTCTCTTTCTCCTCCTCACTCACTATGTGACCTCCCCCTTTGCCTTGCAGCCCAAGTGGAAGCAGCCCGAGTCTCTCACTGGAAGCAGATCCTGGCTCCAGATGTCCTGCACAGCCTGCAGAACCATGAGTCAAACACACCTCTTTTCTTTATGAATTACCCAGCCTCAGGTGTTCCTGTATGGCAACACAAATGGACTAAGATAGTTCTCAGCACAACAGGATTCTCCCATGCTAGGTGTGTGGGTTTTCTTCCCCCAAACCAAGTGATTCTCCCAACAGGGAGTCTAGAGACTTACTGCTGACTCTACCTGGGGTCAGCACGGACTCCAGAGGGTAAAGGCTGAGACCCACACGGCTGCCTCCCCTTCAAATTCTATCAGTAAGACCCAGATTGTCACCTCTGTTTCTGTCTAAACAGTTACAAATTAGAAGTTTCTAGTACCCCTTCTTTGGGTTTAGTCATTTGCTAGAAGGGCTCACAGAACTCAGGGAAACATGCATTTAATTTACCAATTTATTATAAAGGGTATTACAAAGATGCAGATAAACCGCCAGCTGGAAAAGATACATTGAGCAAGTTACGGGGGAGGGGTGGGAGGTATGGGGCAAGTTATGGGGGAGGGGTGGGAGGTATAGAGCAAGTTATGGGGGGTGGGAGGTGTGGAGCATGTTATGGGGGGAAGGGTGGAAAGTATGTGGCAAGTTACGGGTGGAGTGGGAGGTATGGGGCTAAGTTGTGGGGGAAGTGGCAGAACTTTCAGGGCCCCACCCAGTGCATGCCCATCCCAGCACCTCCACCTTCCAGCAACCTGGCAGCTCTGTAAGCCCCATCCTTTTGGGGTTCCATGGGGGCTTCATTATGTAGGCATGATTGATCAAATCACTGGCCCTTGGTGATCAATTCAACCTACAGCTCTTCTCTCTCAGTAGGTCTGGGGATGGGACTAAAAGTTCCAACCCTCTGATCACAGGATTGGTTTTCTTGGCAACCAGCCCCCACTTCTGGCTACCTAGGAACCCCCAGCCCCCAGTGATCTTATTAGCCTACAAAGAGATGTTTATCTCTTCAGGGATACCATGGGTTTTTCGGAACTCTATGCCAGGATACAGGACAAAGACCAAAGACATAATTCTCATTATAAATCACAATTATCACACCACTTTTTCTTCATTTGTATTTCTAGAAGGGATCATGGTTTTCATGGAAACAAAGAAACTTACAGTGTAAAATATATAAATTAAACATCATCTTGTCCAAATTCTCTCCCTTGTAGGAATCCCCTCCACAACATCTCTTCAGGAAGCCCCCCAGGGGGCTGGGGTCTATACCACTTCACCAGGAGGGCTAGTCCTTGCGGCTACCTTGTTTGTGGTCTTATACAACCCTCCCCCAACTGGTGATAGAGGGTGTTGTTGTAAAATTAATTGGCCTATAACGCATCTAACTCATCCTTTCCCAAAATACGGTCTAGAAATAAAAGACTCACCTAGAAGATGATCCTTGAACCATACCCTGAAGCCAATCAGTTGGGAAAACACTCAGCACTGCTCCTGAAGATTCACAGCACATATTCATGTGTTTTATTTATTTTAAATTAATACGAGAGTACAAACGTTGAGGTTACATTGTTTTCACTTCTAAGGTAAAGTCCAAGTTGTAGTTGAGTCCTTCACCCATAGGGGGCGTGCTGAACACCCTCACATTGTGCACATTAGGTGAGATCCTGCCAGTTAGCTTCCCTCCCTCCTTTTTCCTCCCCTTTGCTATATTTGTGTTTTATTATTTGTGTGGGCATGTAGTTGTTTACATACTGTTTTCATATTAGTATTGAGTACATTGGATTTTTCTTTCCTTTTTTTTTTTTTGAGACACAATCTCAAGCTGTCGCCCTGGCTCACAGCAACCTCAAACTCTTGGGCTTAAGCGATTCTCTTGCCTCAGCCTCCCAAGTAGCTGGGACTATAGGCGCCCATCACAACGCCCGGCTATTTTTTTTGTTGTAGTTGCATTGTTGTTTTTTTACCTGGCTGGGGCCGGGATTGACCCTGCCACCCTCACTGTATGTGGCTGGCACCCTGCTGGCTGAGCTATGGGTGCCGCCTTTTGTTTCCATTCTTGTGATGCTTTCCTATATGTTTCAACTCCATGTTAAGTCTCCATCTTTTCTTATGGCTGAATAGCACTCCATGGTGTGTTTGTGTGTAGTTCACAGTTTGTTAATCCATTCATATTAATATTTTTAAAGTTTACAAAAGTCTAAAATAAAGAAATTTGTTTAATCCAGAGTTTATGAACATGTTTTACTATGAGCTAGACACTAACTTTTTTTCTGAATGGCATCTATTAATAGGTAGGACTAGTGTGTTCTGTAAGACACATTTAGGAGATGCAGATCTAATCCATGACTTGGCCTTACTTGCACTATTTCCTAAACCACTAAGCACGTCAACTTCAGATATATAGATTCTAACCCTACATAAGGCAGAAAAATGTTAGAGTTTGTTTATCTTGCTTGATTACAGGATGTCAGCCCAGTTGGTAGTAAACAGGAAATGTTTTTATTTGAGATCATACCAAGAACTCCAGAGACAAAGGAAATACACACCCCACATAAAATCCTCACCCAACAAACTATGAACATGTAACTAAACTTGACCTTCCTGGAACTCTCTTTTGCAGAGCTTACTAATAAGAATCCAGTCTCCCCTAAGAACACTTGGTTTTCCTGCTCCTCCTCCTTTTCTTTTGTTTTGTTCTTCTTGTTCTTTCACTTGGGTTGTGATGCAGTGGCAGGATCCATAGCCGTGAATTCCTGGGCTCAAGGGATCCTCCTGCCTCAGCCTTCCCAAAGTGCTAGGATTATAGGTGTGAGCCACCGTGTCCCACTTCTCTCCTGTCTAATCTCAGCCTGGTTTAGTAGAAAGAGTAGGGATTCTAGGGTCAAATCGAGTTAGATTTGAAGCCCACCATCTATGTGATGTTTGAGAAGCCATTTATTTTTATAAAACCTCAATTTCCTCTTTTGTAAAATGGGCATTAAAAATATTTTACTACATTGCAGGGATTAAGTGAGAAAAATGCCAGTAAAGCCTCAAGCAAAACACTTAGTATGTAGAGGGTGTTCAACAAATGACTCTGTTATCTCAACTTTTCTACTTTCACCTCACCCCTCCCTGATTTTTATGTTTATACTGATTTTAGATTGACTTTATCATAAATTTTATTAATGTTAGCAGAGTGGTGCAGTGGAAGTGTGCTGGGCCCATAAATTTTATTACTATAGGCTGCATCTCATATTCCTTAGCCAGATCCAAGAAATTTATTTAACCTTCATTTAAAATTAATGGGTATAATTTGACCATCCTTCTGCTCAGATAACGTTGCTTTCTTTTTTTTTGAGACAGAGTCTCATTTCGAGACCCTTGGTAGAGTGCCATGGCATCACAGCTCCATAGCAATTTCAAACTCTTGGGTTTAAGCAATTCTCTTGCCTCAGCCTCCCAAGTAGCTGGGACTACAGGTACCCGCCACAATGCCTGGCTATTTTTTTGTTGTAATTGTCATTGTTGTTTGGCAGGCCCGGGCTGGGTTTGAACCCACCAGCTCTAGTGTATGTGGCTGGCACCCTTGCCGCTGAACTACAGGTGCCAAGCCGATAAAGTTTCTTTCTTACTGAGAATTGTTGTAAGATATGAATACTCAAGTCCTCCTATTTTTCACTCAAGAAAATTTGGGAGTTTCATCCCTGAGGGTGCTACCATGTTCCTTACTATAATAATTGATCAATATTTGAAAAATGTCACAGACTTGGTCACATTAGCATTTTCTAACTGAATTACTTTTTTTCACTTTTAAGATAAGATATATTCTGACTGTAATTAGTTTTATTTATTTCTCTACAATTTTCTTTTAAAACATGTGGACACTAAAAGTTAAAACCCTCCTTTTGCACATTTAAAAGAGGGACTTTACCTAACAAATGCAATCAGTGTAACCTAATTCTTTATACCCTCAATGAACCCCTAACAATAAGAGAAAGAATAAAAAAATGTACAATAAAAATTCCTTCCTTTTGGTAACCTAAGAATCTTTTAGGAACTGAAATGGATCAGTTAACTAAAGCTTAGAAATTTGTTTGAAATTTTGTTTGCTCTTCAGGTTTGTAAAAGACAAAAGTTTTGCTTCTGGCTATAAATGAGTAGTTTGTATTACATAAACACTACCTTGAGAATAATTTTCAAAGCACTTATACAATGCTGCAGTAATTAACAGTGTGATATTGATGTAAGGAGAAACAAGTAGATCAATTTAGAAAACCCAGATAGTTCAGAAATAGACCAACAGAAGCTATGCCATTTGATTTATGAGAAAGACTGTGGTTGTAAAGCAGTGGCGAATGTATGGTCTTTTCAACAAATGACACTGAATCAATTGCATATGTTGAAAAAATATTGATTTTTTCTTTGCACAATTCATTAAGACCAATTCAAAATTAATATTGGACTTAAATGTGAAGGTAACATAGGAATATAAAATTGGAATATGCAAAGATATCTTTCATAGAACACCAAAAACATGGCTCAGCGTCTGGCTCAATGGGCTAAGGCACCAGCTGCTTACACCTGAGCTGGTGGGTTCGAATCCTGCCCGGGCCCACCAAACAACAATGATGGCTGCAACCAAAAAATGGCCAGGCATTGTGGCGAGTGCCTGTAGTCCCAGCTACTTCGGAGGTGGAGGCAGGAGACTTGCTTGAGCCCAGGAATTGGAGGTTGCTGTGAGCTGTTATGTCATGGCACTCTACCCAGGGTGACAGCTTGAGGCTCTGTCTCAGAAAAGAAAAAAAAAAAAAAACACCAAAAACATTAAGAATAAAGAAAAAGGGGTCTGGTGCAGTGGCTCATGCCTGTAATCCCAGCACTCTGGGAAGCCAAGGCAGGCGGATTACCTAAACTCACAAGTTCAAGACCAGCTTGAGCAAGAGTGATACCCTGTCCCTAAAAGATAGCCGGGTGTTGTGGCGGGCACCTGTAGTCCCAGCTACTTAGGATTTCTTGAGCCCAAGAGTTGAGGTTGCTGTGAACTATGATGCCACGGCACTCCGCACTCTACCAGGGGTGACAAAGTGAGACTCTATCTCAAAAAAAAAAAAAAAAAAAAGAATAAAGGAAAAATTGAGACATTGGACATCATTAAAGAACTTTTTGCATAAGAAAAGATGAGTGACAGCACAAGCTTTAGAGAATATTTGTAATACACATATATGGTATATGTAAAAAAATTATATCCTATAAATCAGTAAAAAAAAAAAGATAGATATTTCTTGCCCTTCCCCCATCCCCAAGTGGACAAAACTTTTCAATGGGCATTTGACCAAAGAGGATATCTAAATGGCCAAAAGGTACATGAAAATATGCTCAGCATCATTAGCATCAGGTGAATGCAAATTTGAGTCATGAAAAGATCATACTCCATACAATGCCTACAATTTTAAAAATAGAGAACACCAAGGGTTGATCAGGATTCGGAACAATGGGGATCACACATTGCTGAGTTTAGAAAACTGTTAAACAGTAATCTACTAAAATTGAACACAGTGGAATTATTGATTACTAATTCAGTTTCTTTACAATTGATGATTTATTCAGGCTTTCTATTTCTTCTTATGTAAATTGTAGCAATTTACATTTTCCCAAAAATTATATGTATTTAACTTTGTCGGCATAAAGTTAATTACAGTAACCTCCTAAGGGCTTTAAACTTGCTATTGTAGCAGTTTCCACCTGATTTCTCACCTCTAAGCATTCTTAATACTCCGGGCTGCTATTGGTACCCCCTGTTCTGTCTTCCAGTGACATTATACATTTATTCCTCTCTAATCCCTTTAAAAGTCCTTTTTATTGTCATTTCAAGGGATTTGAGGGAAAAGGAAAATAGATACTGTCTTTTTATCCAATATCCCCTCAACAAACATAGTTTTAAGGGCATCTGCTATTTGCATATATTAAAACAATGTATAAAACTATAACCAGTAGTATTAGTGCTATTAATATATTCTCCATGAAAACTCTCAAGGAAACTATTATCATTAGCTATTTGTTATTTTATTATTAAAGCTCCTGTAAAGGAAACTAGTAGGAATTAGGAAAGGAAAACTGTCAGATTTTTTGTGAGCGTCCAGATATTATTTATTAAGCAAATGATTCCACAGGGCATATTTGTTATTTTGTTCAAACCCGCATCACTGTGAAAGTAACAAATCCGGGTGTTGGTCATGTTTTTTATCATAAATAAAGCTGAAGAGAAATAGGGGACTTAAGAACCAAAATCCCTATGACAAACAAGCAGTTGGTGGCAGGTACCAGAAAAGATGCAAATGAGTCCGGGTGACATACACAAAGAGCCTGGTGGCCTCCTGGAGACCCAGTGAGCCCCTGGAGAAAGTCAGAGAGCATTTCTTCACAAATCGTTCAAAGTAGTGCCCAGCTTGGCAGCAACACTGGATCGTATTAACATGCACAAATCCCTTCACAATTCTGAGGATGCAATCTTGAATTTAGAATTCTAAATCCAGAAAAACTACCAACTATTTATGGTGATAGAATAAAAAGATTTCGGACATGTAAGACCTTAAAAAATTTTACCTCCCACGTATCTTTTCTTAGGAATTTTAATGGAGGATGTGTTCTACCAAAATTAGGAATGAAGCCAAGTAAGAAGAAGAAAGTAGAGAACAGTGTTCCCAGAATGGTCAGCAGGAAGCCCAAGCTGACCCTCGGTAGGAGGCTCTGAGAACGCAGGTCCGGACTGAAATAGATCAGACAGTCCTGGGAGATCCTTCCGCAGAAGGTAAAGTTTGTACCACACCTGCATGCGTTTGAACACGTAGGCACACCTCAGAGGTATGGTGGGCTGTGTCAGACCCCTGCAATCACGCGAACATCACAGTAATGCCAGTTTCATGAATGTTTGATTCCCAGTGCGTAGAAAAATTATATTGACATTATACTGTAGCATATGAAGTGTGCAATAGCATTCTGTCCAAAAAACAATGTATATCCCTTAATTAAAAAATATTTTTGCTAAAGAATGGTAGTAATCATCTTTTCTTTCAGGGACTCGTGATTACTTTGCTGCTGGAGGGTCTTGCTTCGTTGTTGACACCTGCTGACTGATCAGGGTAGTGGTTGCTGAAGCTGGGGTGGGTGTGGCAATTTTTACACAGAAGACAATGAAGTTTGTTGCTTTGACTCTTTCTTCTTACAAAAGATTTCTCTGTAGCATGCAATGCTGTGCGTTTTACCCACAGTAGAACTTCTTTCAAACTTGGGGTCAGTCCCCTCAAGCCCTGTTGCTGCTCTATCAGCTATGTCTGTGAAAGACTCTAAATCCTTTGTGGTCATTTCAGCAATGTTCGAGGCATCTCTACTGGGAGAAGGTTGCCTCTGAAGAAATCACTTTCTTTGCTCCTCCATAAAGAAGCAACTCCTGGTTCACTCGAGTTTTATCATGAGATGGCAGCAATTCAGTCATCTTCAGCCAATTCTAGTCCTTTGCTAGCTCCACCGCATTCGCAGTTGTGTCCTCCAGCGAACTGCTGAGCCCCTAAAATGATCCATGAGGGCTGGAATCAACTTCTTCCAAACTCCCGTGAGTGCTGAGATTTTGACATCCTCCCAGGAATTGTGAATATTCTTAACGGGATCTAGAATGAGGAATCCTTCCCAGAAGGTTTTCAATTAACTTCCCCAGATCCATTAGAGGAATCGCTCTATGTGGTAGCTATAATCTTATGAAATGTATTTCTTAAATAATGTCGACGGCCAAAATCACTCCTTGATCCAGGGGCTGCAGAATGGGTGTTTTGGTAGCAGGTATGAAGACCTATCTCCTCATATATCTTCCTTACAGGCACCGTGTGATCAGTGCATTGCCAACGAGCAGTAATACTTTGAAATTTTTTATTTTTTGCTGAGCAGTTCTCAAAAGTGGGCTTATAACCATGCTATAAACAGGTGAGCATTGTTGTTCTGTTTATGAAGCCTAGACAGGGAATATTTAGCACAATTCTTAAGGACTCTAGGATTTTCAGAATAGTAAATGATATTGTTTTCCACTTCACACCACCAGCTGCATGAGCCCTGGTCTGCCTGTCCTTTGAAGCTTTAAAACCAGGTATTGACTTCTCCTCTGTAGTTATGAAAGTCCCAGACGGCATCTTCTTCTAACAGAGGACTGTCATCTACACTGATAATCTGATGGCCACCTCCACCAGTGATCCCAGCTAGATCTTCTGGGTAACTTGCTGCAGCTTCTCCATCAGCACGTGCCGCCTCACCTTATGGTCATATCCGTGTTTTGCATATTTCCTTCAATCTCATCAATCAACCTCTGCAAGCTTCAAGCCCCTTTTTATACATCTTCCTCCCATCTCTCAGTCTTTATAGATTTGAAGAGAATTCAGGCCTTGTTCTGGCTTAGGCTTTGGCTTAAGGGAATGTTGTGGCTGGTTTGGTCCCAGACCACTCAAACGTTCTTTATATCATCAATAAGGCTGCTTGGCTTTCTCGTTATTTGTGTATTCACTGGAGCAGCACTTTTAATTTCCTTCAAGAACTTTGCCTTTGCATCCACACCTTGGCGAACTGGGGTGAGAGGCCCAGCTTGTTCTCTGCCTCCTCTTTCGACGCGCCTTCCTCCCTGAGCTTACTCGTCTCCAGCTTTTGACGTAAAGTGAGGGATGAGCAATTTTTCCTTTCACTTGAGGGCTTAGAGGCCATTATAGTGTTATTAACTGGCCTAATTTCAATATCGCTGTGTTGCAGGGGACAGGGAAGCCGAAGATGGGGGAGAGATGGGGAATGGCTGGTTGGTATGGAAGTCAGGACACACACAGCATTAATTGATTAAGTCCTCTGCCTTACACAGGCCCGGTTCACGGTGCCCCCAAACAATCATGATAGTAACATCCCCAGATCCATCAGAGGAATCACTCTATGTGATTCCTGGCTATAGTCTTATGAAAGGTATTTCTTAAATAATGTCTTGACGGTCAAAATCGATCAATCTGTGATCAATGATCACAGATCCCCACAACAGAAACAATAATGAAAAGGTTTGAAATATTGTGAGAATTACCAAACCAGACCCAAAGTGAGTGAGCACGCACTGCTGGAAAAATGGTGCCAAGAGAGTCGCTCAGTGCACGGCTGCCACAAACCTTCAAAAACTCAGAAAAATCTGCAAGTGCAGTAAAGCAAAGTGCGATAAAATGAGGTGTGCCTGCACAAGACAGACACAAGGACACAAAACTATGGAGAGCTGGGGCTAAATCTGTGATTATTCATAGAGAGTTAAGAAAAATAAGCGCAGGGTAATTGTTAACTCCAGGGAAAAGAAAACAGAAAAAGTCATCACACAATGCCTAGTTCAACTGTGAATAATATTTATGTCATCAAATACATTTTGGTTATTGACCTAAACAAATTATTAATAGAACTACACAGGGTGAAGAAGGGGATGAAAACTTTGTGTTTTGTGGTTGCGGCAATACTTATAGCTGAAACAATGTAATATTTAGAGATATTGAGGTAAATCACCCCAAAAGTCAGCTAAACACGTTCTTTAAAGTAGCTGCCTTTGGTCAGTAGGAAGGGAATGGGTAAGGAACTAGTATTTTTCATAATAAGTCTTGTAGGGCTATTTGACTGCAACAATACCAAATTGAATTACGATAAAAATAGAAACTAAATAATAAAAATATTTGAATTTTTTGGTGATGTTAGAGAAATAATTTAATCTTTCTGGCTATTATTTATAAAATAAAGAGAAAGGTAAGCAACCTTTCATTTGCATGACCCCTGACCCAAAACATTTAAGTGCTAAGTTACCTAGTTCTGACTTTAAAATTCAATAAGAGCTCAGGAAATGGATAGGGTTCAAATTTCAAAATTAAAAGGGATAATAGTCTCACCTAGTTGGATGCATTAGTTTCTAGGAAGAGACCCAGGGAAATTAAGGGATTTGCTCAGAGGCGCCAGCTCATTAGCAGCTGGGAACGTACAGGGACATGGGTCTCCGGATCTTGGTCCAAATACAGTTTTTTGTTATTGTTTATTTTTTTACAATGCCAGCGAGGGAGGGCTTTATGAAATAGATAAAACCACATAGCCCACATAAAACCAATTCTTAGAATGTTCTTTCCTGTAGTACAGCCAGGTAAGTGGGGTAAATGAGCCTCTCACGTACCCGGCCCACCTCTGCTCTGCGGAGTTGCACGTCCACTTCCAATCCCAGCAAAGGTTGACGTCAAGAGGCACGTTTCTAACACAGAGACGAATCCATCTTCCCAATCCAGAATATCATGAGTATCAATTTCTAGTGCGTGTCATCAAACCTTCCCCGAGGCCATTAGTAATTTTCCAGACTTACTGCCACGCGCTGAGCCTGCAGTTGAATCAGTGCAGGGGTTATAACAGAGACACTGAGTGCGTCCACGACGCAGGAGAGGGTTAGCAAACACTGTTACAGGTGACATTCTGCCCAGAGCGCACCCGGAATGCTGTGCACCTCCTCCCTCCCCAGTCAATTTGCCGTGCTGGCTTGCATGCAAATACAAGGGGGAGATCTGAGGGCCCAGTTACTAAGGAGACAAAACAGGTGCTGGCTGCTTCAGCCTCTCTTTGCTGGAGCTGAGCGGGGAGATCTGGGTAAATTTTCTACAGTGAAAGCTTTGTTGGTGATTAATTCATTTTTGACAGCCATTTCAATGCATAAGGGCTGGGGAATTAATTTCCAATTAAATCTTTTTTTTTTTTCCTCCCCACAACACTCAGAACTAGGATGGAAAGATTTAGGCAGCAGATGGGCAGGTAACAGCGGAAATGATCCATTGCCATACCGTGCAGGCTGGGGCTACACCGGGATCTCTGCATTCTTCTCGGGGAAGGGGTGAGAGAGGCAGAAGCTTCCAAATGAATAGGCAGTTCTGCCTCTGGGCCAGGAAAAGCGTGGGTGACAAATCAGTCCTTTGGCCCAGTGGAAGAAGCTGAAAAAGGGGCTGGATTGCTACAGTGATTCCATCTTGTTGTTGTGCTAAATCCTGCAGGACAGACAGGCCCACCTAGGCAGCCAACGCTGATAAGATAAAGGATTTGGGGTTGTCAGGGTGCAGGGGGAAGAGTTAGAAACAAGAGGGAACACTTAATTATTCCTGAACTTCTTTCTGGGAGGCAGCACCTTGGTGAAAACACAGATTTGGCAGTCAGATCAATGTGGGTTGCAATCCCAGCAAGGCCACTTAATAGCTCTGAGGTCTTAAGCAATTAACACTGACCTTTCTGAACATCAGCAATATGACAATAATGCCAAGATTGTTTAGAGGACTTGAACTACCACAGACACCTAAAACATTTTTGGGTTCGTTTCTCTTACTCTATGACCTATAAACACAAATTTAGATAGAATCATAGAATTCCAGTGCTGGAAGGAGGCATTAACAATCTGATTTGTCCACTCTGGATGCTTGAAGAAATGCTAAAACCTCTAAAGGAAATACAAAGGTCTTCCAGCTTCTTCTAAAACATCTCTAGCGAGAGGGAATTTCCATCTCTAGAAGGAGTCCCTCTTATCTTCCGCTAATTATATTAAAAAGTCCTTTACTTGTTTGTCTTAGGTTAAACCCCTATAGCCACACAGAACTCGTGTAATCACTTCCATGGTAAAAAACATTACTTATTTTCTTCTGATGTAATATGTCCCTAACCTGATATGCAACTTTCCCTTCCCATTCTGATTTCTTTTTCTCCAAGAGGTTGTACCAGAGACTGTACTCTAGCCACCAAAATCATCCATTCTCTCTCTTTTTGTTATTATAGATTATTGTCCAGAAGACTACCCTTTCTGGTCGGTCACCTTTTCAGTTAAATATGAGCCCCAGTGGGCAACATGGAATGTAAGCAGAAGTGATGGCTGTCAATTCTTGGCCAGCTCCTTAAGATATCAATATGTCTTCTGCAAGTCTTTCCTTCAGCCTCTCTATGCTCACCTGGCCACGGTGTGTTCCTGTTCCAACTTTGTGGTAGATGGCAATGCCCTGATGTATGGTAGTAAAGAAAATGAAAAAACCTGGTTCCCTGAATGACCTTATGGAACCGAGCCACTTGCCAGCCCAGAACTTACATGCAAGACAGAAGCAAGTTTCTTTGTGCTTTAAGCCACCGTATCAGTGAATCTCATTGTATCAGCAGCCTAGACTTACCCTAACTAAAACACGTCCCCCTAAGATGTTCCTCAGAAACAGACATGATGATCAAGCTGAACTGTGGTTTTGGTAGAGCAGAGAACATTTACTTGGGCTGGGCACTATTCTCTTTCACAAATGGAGTCCAAGAATAATTATTGTTGTGTAGTCATATCATATGGATATTGACTTAAAATCCTAAGGCTTCTTTTCCTGTGTAGCTGCTAAACCATGTGTCCTTCAGCTCCACTTGTGGATTGGTTTTTTGATGCGAGGGGAGTTCCTTATATTATCCTTTTACACGTCAACTTGACGATGTAATCTACCATTCTCATTTGCCAAGATCCTTTTGTTTTCTAATTCTCTCATCCATTCCCTTGATTCCTCTTCCCAAACATCCAGTGATCCATACCTTTGAGTTTCATGCCAGCTATAGTTCTATCTTAGCTTCATTTCACCTTTTAATGCTTGAATTAAAGAATAACGCACCTTATATATATTCTGCTAAAATGATCTTAGAGTCCTCAGTGTTAAAAGATAAACTTTAGAAAAATTGAATTTAACAGAGTTTAATTGAGCAAAGAACAATTTGCAAATTGGGCAGACCTCAGCGCCAGAAGAGGTTCAGAGCTTTTCCTTGCAAGGTGGGCAGGCAGCATTTATGGCCAGAAAAGGAAAGTGAGGTACAGAAGCAGCTTGACTGGTTGCAGCTCAGCTTTGCCTCACTTGAACAGGGTCTGATCCACTGTCTGACTGAATCAATCTCAGCCATTGCGATTGGCTGAGACTCAGGTATTTACTGCAGAAGTATACTATTCTGGTAGGCCTTCTGTTAGAATACCTACAAGTCAGGCTGCAGTTCCTTATGCAAGGACTCAAGCATGGAGGCCTCCTCAGGCCAAATTTAATTTAATTCAACAGTCCACAGCCGACCAGCATCATTATGGCCCTTTATAGCAGTGGCCCTGAACCTAGTGGCACCAGCAGCCAGTTTCATGGAAGATAATTTTTCCACAGACTAGGGTGGGGGGTGGATTAAAGGAGTGTATAGTGTGAAGGGGCAGAGTCGGCACCAGCACGCCAGAAGACACAGTTATCTCGATGCCCATCTTCTCTCTCTTTTGCAGTTGGCGTCAAACCTTGTCCACCCGTAGGATTGTACCACAGTGTCTAAATAGAAGACAGGAAAAATCCTTCTGCTTTTCAGTGAGTAAGGTTATTGCCTCTTATTTGTAGACATACACATGCAAACACAAACATACGAACGAATGTGTTACCGTTTTAACGCCCTGTCATCTGCAAGCGGGCACACTAATGGAGCACGCAGAATCACTCTGAAGTAAAAGTCTAATTTTAGCTTCCAGTAGCTACGTGTCTTTGAGATTAGAGTATAGCTACTGGATACAAATAGCACAGCTACAAATACAAATCTAGTAGAAATGAGGGGTCTGGTAATGCTTCCGAGAAATATCTGGACTTTGTGCCCCCAGATCACCTTACATTTCTGTATATTTCTGTGGCCAGGCGTGGTGGAATCAGCGCAGGGCCGACTAGACACCTGGGGTCGGGGAGAGGCTCAGCCTGGCCAGGCGGCCCTGCACCTCCCCAGCCCCTTCCTTCCCTTCCTTTTGCTTCGCCATCAGCTCTGAAATCGTCCGGTGTGTCTAGAGAGTTCCAGCTCCAATTCTACTCACACAAGTGGCCTTAAGAAGGAAGATGCGGGCGGTGCTGGTGGCTCAGCAAGTAGGGCACCGGTCCCATAAACCGAGGGTGGTGGGTTCAAGCCTGGCCCCGGCTGAACTGCAAAACAAAAAACAAAACAAAAATTCTAAAAAAAAAAAAAAAAAAAAAAGAAGAAGAAGGAAGATGTAACACCATAGGAAAGTCACACAATGAAGTTCATGAACTCATTCTAGAAAAAGTGTTACACACCTCATTACTGAATATCACTACTGTCGCCTTTGAAGTGCTCCCCATGGGAGGCCATGCACTGACGCCAGTGCTTAGACCCCCTTCAAAGCAATTTTTCCCAGGATGAGTTTGTGAACTTAACTGGCAGGCTTCCTAGGATGACAGCTCTGATGGCCATTCCAGAGAAAGAGTTCCAAAACTGCTCTGACGGGTGGAGTAGGAGCTGGCGTCAGTGCACGGCTTCCCAAGGGGAGTGCTGTGAAGGGGACCATAGTGACGTTCAGCAATGAGGTATGTAGCACTTTTTTTCTAGGATGAATACATGAACTTAATTGTCCCATCTCACTAAATACTTGCTAGGTCACAATTGCATTGAGCCGTCAGAGAGGTTCAGTTGAACTGTATTTACAGTTCTGTTTGGAGTGAATTCAGCATCACCAAGTTTCAGGGATGGAATAGACCTCAGGATTGCCGAGGAGGGATTTGATGCTTCTCACAATGGAAGAGGCTGGTCAGCCACCCTGGAGCAGCGCCCGTGCTCTGGGAGGCCTGCCCTCTGCACATCGGCTGGTTTCTCTGCCTGACTTGTTGTCAGAGCTGACATTTTCAAATGGATCTGTGATGAACACCCAGGAAGCCCTTTCCATCTCAGTGCCTCTCCCGCGTTCATCTGCACAGCGTCTTCGCACACTTTGTTCTGTGGTTGTGTAAAGTTGTGTGGGAGGTAATAGCTGCTGGGGCTTCTGCCGCGGCTAGTACGTCCCCACCGGCCCAGGCCTTTCCCATTTTTGTCCACACGCTTTTCTCTGTATGGACGGCACAGCTGCCCTGGTTCCTTCTCAGCACAGAGAACATTTTGCCTTTAAGCGTTTTTTCTTCTGATGACATATATGACCAGGGACCTCAGCTGTCCTCTTCCCATGTTCCCTATCTTCACAAAGGCACAACTATGAGTATTTCAAGGAGTCTGCGGCCCCATCTAGCTGTGTAAGTCGCAACCCTAGAATCTCACCCTTCCGTCAGTCCTGTTTACATTTGTCTCCTGAACACCCCGTGTTTCTGCACACTTCGTCTCTCTCACCCTCACCGTCACCTCCTAAGTGGCCCCTCTGTACTCCGTCCTACTGACTGGAGCTGGGGTGGTACTTTCAAAACAAAAATCTCCTTATCCAGGTATTACTCACCCTCTGTCTAATCCTACCCAGGGTAGGAACTACTCTCTTCCCGGGGTGGGAGGATACAGGGGCTTTCACATTTAAAGGCTGGGCCACTCTGCAGGCCACTGGCCAGAGCGGACAGCCGAGACACTCCAGAACCAGAAGGGACACCGGGAAGACCCTGGGCCTCAGTCGTGGTCCTTGTCCGTGCTGTTCTCACGTCTAGTCTGATGCTCCACAAAGCTGGAGGGGAAGTGACTGGTGTCCCCAGATTTCCTGATTCCCATCCTCAAATGCAATCCTGATTTCTTGTTCCAGGGCCTAAGAAACCTTTCAGTCCCCAGTTTCCGCAGGCTCTTCGGCACCAGGCCTGGCCAGGTTTCCGTGTTGCTGTCCTGCCCACCTCCCCGCTCTCTCCCTGAGCAGAGGCAAAGACCTTCTCATTCTTTTACCTGCCACCTCGGCTCCCCCCGCCCTGTTCTCTTATCTCGGATGCACGTCTTTCCTTTACTCGGGGAAATAACCTCTCATCTTTCTCCTCTCAAGGACCATTTCTTCAGGAAGATGTTCCCGATGAGTCTAACAAATCAGCTCCCATTAGTAGAGGCTTTCGTGGCATTTTGCGACTCTGCTTAGCTCGGCTCCCACTGCAGTTTGCAGACCTGTGTGGTTGTTACTAAAATCTGTTGTTCCAGGAGAGCGAGACAATGCCTTCTTTTGCATACTATTATTTCCCTTGTGTCTAGCCCAGTGTCTGGCATGGCAGTACTCCATGCATTTAATGAGCGAATTCACGATGTCCTTGTATTTGTTATAAAGAGGAATTATTGCATAATAGGCATTTATTGTCTTTTTGCACGGTGTCTGGCAGTTCATCAACAAATATTTATTAAGCTTGGATGAGGCGGAGAGGTAGTTTGTTTTTATATTTTTTAATAGTCCCATGGTATGTGACTACCGTTCTGTGAATCTAAGACAAACAAGCACAACAAAAAGAGACTGGTATTCTTCATCTTCTAATGAGCTATCTAGAGTAAGACAAGTTGCCTGAGACCAACGAGCAAGCAAGGAATGAAATCATTTCCAAAAATAACCAAATCACGTGACATAGCTCTAAATGATGGAGAGAAAGTTATTAGCAGCTTCCTCTCCCATCAGTGACTTTGTGTATTTTTGTTAAGGATTTCTCTGTTCCAGCCAAGTGCGGAATGACATGGTGACTCACCGCAGGTAACGCAGAGTAAGCATTACATAACACGTCCCAGGCCATCAGGTGGGAAGCTCGAGTTGCTGTGAGTTTCTCTCTCCAGGAGACAGAATGGCAGGAGCCATGCTGGAGAGGGTCAGCATTTGTACACCTGTGGCACAAAATTAAAGAAGCAGGAGTCCCGTTCTTATTCTGTAGACTGACTCAGAGAAATGCCACTGTTTTCCTCACTCTTCTGCGTGGACTTCCTTTCCTTTACTAGATGATTACGCAACAGGAAAAGTGATTCAAGGGGAATTTAAGGCAGCGGGCTTGTTTACCTAATGTTGAGTTGGCCCCAGCACTGAGTCACTAATAGGTGCCAGGCGCCATGCTGGGGTCTCCTTTGCCGCAGCAGGCACCATGCAGACCAGCGTCAGTGGTGAGTCCTGGCAAGGGGTGGCTGGCACAGAATAGCCCGTAGGAAGACTGGGTCTTAAAGGCTGTCGTGCCCCCCAGAGGGAAGCAGTGTGGGGGGACACAGCTGAGAAACACCTGATGCCTGTTGAGCACAGTGTTCCTTTCAGTGGGGAGACTCCAGGCATCCTAAGAGCATTTTTGTGGAGAATGTGCTGTTTTCTTGACTGGTAAATCAGAAGCTTAAGAAGAAAAAACAAAATCCTTATTTGTCCCAGATGTCTCCTGGAAACCCAGCATCCTTAAGGGGGGAACCAGCTCAGCAGCTGGAGAGGTGAGGCCGAGCAGGTGCATGAGGTCCTGCTTGGCCAGTGGTGGTGATAGGTTCATTTCACATTTCCCATTCATTAAATATGGTTTTTTTAAAATTAAATCATAGCTGTGTACATTAATGCAGTCATGGGGTACAATGTGCTGGTTTCCTATACAATCTCAACTTGTTAACATAGCCTTCATGGGATTTTCTTGGTTGTTGTGTAAAGACCTTTATATTCTGCATTCAGCAAGTTTCACCTGTACCCTTCTAAGATGCACCATAGGTGTGGCCCCACCAATTACCCTCCCTCCACCCATCCTCTCCCCACCCTTGCCCCATTCCCCATACTCTTGTGCTATAATTGGGTTATAGCCTTCATATGAAAGCTATCAATTAGTTTCATAGTAGGGCTGAGTACCCATTCGTTAAATATTTTGCATGTTATGAAATGAATTTGAAAAATAGTTTTTAAAATTCCCAAGTCACTGGTCATCTAGCCCAAGATTAATATCCCTTCAACAGATGTGAACTAAAAGGTGAATCAAAGTAAGTGGGGGTTTATGAGATGAAATAAAAATGTGGGGTTATGAGAATGGTAATGTCAGAGGATTTCTCCCAGATTTGAAACACAAGCTAATGGGGAGGACATGGCGGTCCTTTGTCGCCTTTGGCAGCCAGTCATCAATGGCCTTTGCCTGCTACCCTCTGGGCATTCACGGGGATATGCTTTCCCCACCTGTGCCGTCCTGGTGCCCAGTAAAGCACATCTGTTCAGGACTGGAAGGAAACTCTGCTCTCTCTCCCTGGAGGATGGGCATGTGATCTGGGCTCAGCAAACTGGAATCACTGTCTTGGAAATTGGAATCTTGAGGAAGTGCGGAAAGGACACTAGAAATAGGCCTTCATCCTAGGGGCAGGGGTGCGGCTGACCAACACCGCATGGCTAAGCTGTGGCTCTGTTCCTTCTGCCGTGTCCGCTGGGAGTCTGTAGCTGCAGCTGCTTTTAGTGGTTTGGTTGGAGGCTGTCCTGCCAGCCTCCTACTGATGCTCTGAGCTCTTATGTCCTTCCAACAGATTCCTCTGGCTTAAGACAGCTAGGGTTGGTGGTGACTAATATACAAATGGTGGATTAGTATGGAGAAGGTGGATGAAAGAGTATGAAAATCAAGTTTTCAAGGGCACACACTTGGGAAAAGGCTGGGCTTGGGATTCTGGGGCCTGAGAACTGAGGTGCGTGGAGCTCTCCAGGTTCCCAGGTAGACCTCAGAATCAGAAAAGAGCAGCATTTTTCCCCTTGGACCAAAGACATAGAGAAAAACAGCATGACTGTGGCAGCAATGTGAAATAGACACAAGGTTTTTTTTTTTTGTTTCAGATTAATGTAAGGGTACACGTAATGTACAATTAGGTTACAGTGTTGCATTTGTTAGAGTCCCTGTTGAAGTTGTGCCCCAGCCCCAACAAGAGTGCTATACACCCCTACGTGTGTCTATTAAGAGAGAGCACACCCATCCCTCTCCCTCCCCGCCTCCCCTTGAATTGAGTTGAGTTTTGCTCATACGTGGGTATGGATTAGTCCATCTACTGGCTTCATATTACAATTATAGACCCAAGTTTTTTAATAGTGGAAATTTAATATGAAAAATTAGATCAGTGGTATTTAGAAGAATTGAAAAAGCAAACAGGGGCAGGTGAGGCAACACGTCGCTAAGCAAACAGAAAGTAGCCACCTCCCCACCTCTGGCTGTACAGACAAAAGAATTACAGGAGTAGCTGGGAAGGGGGTTCTGCCCTGCGTGAACCAGAACAAGGGAGGGACGTCAGGGAAGCTGGAATCGTGGGGGAGACACAGGCAGTCCCGGAGGGAACGTTTCCAGGGCACAGAGACGGCGAGGCTCTCCTCCCTCCTGTTGCCAGCCTCCTAGTGCTTCTCAAGGCTGGACCCCACTGGAAGCTCAGTGATGGGAAATGTAGCTCATGGGGGCCTGCGTACAAGTGCAAGTAGGCAGATGACCCCTGGGCAGTGGAGACAGAGGCAGCCTAGTCAGGAGGGGACTGGAGTATTCAAGGTCAGATCCCAGGGGTTGCCGGATACTGTTGTGGCTGCCTGGAAGAGCCCAGTTGTGTTAGTTTCCCATTGCTGCTGCAACCAACATGCTGCTTAAACCCTCACGGTTACGGACGTCGGAAGTCTAAAATCATTCCACTGGGCTAACGGCAGGGTGTCATGAGGGCTGTCCCCTGTGTCCTTGCTATCTTCAGCTCCTAGAGGCTACCTGCACTCCGTGGTCACAGCCCCTTCCGTACATCACTCCAATGTCTGTTTCTGTTGCCATGGCTCCTTTTCTGACTCACTTTCTGTTTTCCTCTTATAAAGACTCTTTGTAATTACACGGAGCCCTCTTGGATGACCCGGGGTAAGCTCTCCATTTGGAGATCCTTAACTTTCCAATTCTCCGTTTCTGCCAGCCGCATACTTACCAGCTCCTATTTATTTGGGGGCAAGAAAGTGCTTGGTGGCTCACTTGTAATTATCCTATAGTTTTAAAAGAGAAAAACATAAACATGAACTCGCCTGATGATTTTATTACCTCTTTTAGGTTATACAAAATAATTAGAGTGCATTTGTTTCTAATTTCTTTGTGTGTGACCCTTCTTGAAGCATCCCATTCCTCTCGTATGTCTCACAGTAGAAAACCGTTTCTCTCCTTCCATCTTTCCCTTTTCTTCTGCTGCAAACCGTGCAATCTTCTGTTGACTTGTTTCGTTTTGCATAATATGCATCTTCCCATTCAGCCTTTCCTCACTGTCAGAAGAGGATGTCTTTCCTTCTTTGTTGAATTTATGTTCCTCACATTGCTCACAAGCTGAGTGATGAAATTTTTCCTGTAACAAGGGTGCGTCTGCACCTTTCCTCCACTGTCCCTCTTATCTAAGGGTAAAGGCTATAGCCTGTTCACAACTGCAACTTCCATCAGCCAGAGAATATTTTTCCCACCATTGTAGGACCTCCTTGTAAATCCGTACCATCCACAGTACTGATCAGCTCTGTCTGCTCTTCCCATAAACTTTGTGTCTTCTAAACTAACTGCTGGTTTTTGAAATTGAACAGACGGTTTCTTCCTATAACCGGTGATCAATGTGTTTGAGGGCCAAAGAACATACTCAGCATTGTCGATAACCTCTTGTCATGGAACGAGAGGTGCGTCAACAAACACAACCAAGAAAATGTGTTGGATGTCTTCCAACCTTGGAGCAGAACAGGACAATCATTGGACAAGGTCCGACATGGGATCAGAAATGTAATCACATCAACCCCATCGCCATCTAAGGTAATGTATTCATAGGTTCCAGAATTAAGACGTGGGCATCTTTGGGGAGCATTATTCAGTCTGCCAGGTGGTGGATCCTTGGAGGTGAGTCAAGTGGCCTCGTGTTACTTAGGATTGAGAATGGGCAACTGATTCACAGCTCCTGTCCTGATAGTCTGTTTTTCACAATAAAATAGGACATGTGCACTTTTCATGTGTACTGTATGGCTGTTCAATCAGCATTACAGAAGAGAAAGAAGTTTGAATGGGTCCCTCATTCAGACAGGGAGTGCTGTGGGGAAAATGTTGCCTTCACCCTGCTAGGCTTGACCTGCCCAGTCTAGCGTAAGTGACAGAATCCACACACAAGCCCACCCTGGTGCTGCATTTCCTTATGTCTCAAGCTCAGCCACAGAGCTATAACTACACAGCCTGAAAAAGATGTTGGGGCCACAGAGAATCCAACTGGATTTCATTAACAAGCCTGGCAGTGCTGCCGTCTACACTACATGAAAGATCAGAATCCAACCGGATTTCATCAAAAAGCCTAGAATGTTGTGATTAGACATGAATAATCAGAAAAGAATCTAAAATGCAAGAGGTACAAAGAAAATAGCTTAGCCTGCTTATAGGGTCGAAAACTTCAGATTATCAGATGAAAGAATTACATTGAAGAGTATAACTTCAAACCAGGAGCCACCTACCGCGTGTAAACGTCCTAGGATGTGATATTCTTCTTTTTTTTTTAAGAGGCAGAGTCTCACCTTATCGCCCTCGGTAGAGTGCCGTGGCATCACACAGCCCATAGCAACCTCCAACTCCTGGGCTTAGGCGATTCTCTTGCCTTAGCCTCCCGAGTAGCTGGGACCACAGGCACTTGCCACCATGTCCAGCTATTATTTTGTTGCAGTTCAGCTGGGGCCAGGTTTGAACCCGCCACTCTCAGTATATGGGGCCGGTGCCCTACCCACTGAGCAACAGGCACCGCCCTTGATATCATTTAATGTCATTGAGAATATCCAAAAAAGGCTCAGTATATCCTCCAGTGACTCCGACAGAATCCCATTGGATTTGTTCCCCCCCCCAGGCCTGTGTTCTGGCCTCAGATCTCTGAACAATAAGCAATCTGAGGCAGCCGGAGACAATGACTCCATTGTGGTAGCTGCTAAGCAACAAGCTCAAGTTACCGAAGATATGAAATATAAGAAAGGAGGAATTGAGTATGAGATGATGAAGTGTAGCAAACTCACGGTACTAACATTTGTGTCAAGTGTAGGAATTGAGTATGAGATGATGAAGTGTAGCAAACTCACGGTACTAACATCTGTGTCAAGTGTAGGAATATTTATAAATGCTTTGTAGTAAAAATCATGCCTTAGAGAACATCAGAGAAACTGACCTTGTGCATTCAATTTAAAATGTACATTTGAATTTAGACTTCTCATTTAAGCAAATAAGGCAATAGAAAAAGAGACTTAGCTTAAAAACCGTATTTTTAGCATACTAAACTGTACTAAACAGTATGCCATTTAGGCATTTGAAAGACTTCAAAAGACATCCAATGAGTTATTTTTATTAATTAAATATAAAACATTAAAATGATTTTGATTAAATTTGTCAGTGGGATTCATTGTTACAGATGCTTCAACGGTCCAAAGTGAATGAGTCAGACACCAACCCACGGCCCTCTTGCTTTTACTTTGCAAGATTTTTACCAGATTTATAAATGGTAAGTTGGTCCATTTTTAAGTTGGACCTCAAGACTTAAGGTAAACAAGGTTTTAAAATTGTTATTCGATAAACTAATTTAATGTCAAATCTGATAACTATCCACAGTGTTTTCCGTGGATGGCCCCCTCAGATAGCAGAACGCTCACACTGATGGGAAGGCTCTGGGTTAGATTGGGCTAGATTTCTCCAAAGGAGAAAGCAGTTTAACTCGGATCACATAGACGGCAGTTTAGACAAGCCTGCCAACACACAACTTTTCACGTGGGAGATTCTTGGCGTGCTGAAAGTCGGGTATCTACTGCTAAGCTGCCTTCATCCTCACCCTCACCTCCACATCAAGCTGCTCCCTGGCTATGCGGTCCTGATTGTTTTGTTTGCTTGATGTTCTGCAGATCCTGGTCTGAAATTCTCCACTTTCCCGTGGACGTACCTGGCCTGGGTGCTCCACTTTGGGTTTCCCACTCACTGCTCACCTGTGAGCTCCCTGGGGAATTCGTGGCATAGAGGCGACTTCACTTTCACTTAGCGGCTCCCGGACCCTCCTTTGCATCTACTCCAGTGCTTTTCCTCCTCTCCTGTCTCGTCCTTCACCTTGGGTTTTGGTCCAGCCTCTCCAGAAGTGCACCGTGAGGCTGTGTGTTGTTGGCATTAGGTCCAAGTGCACTGTGTCTGATGTTGCAGAGCAAAAAATAAAAGGACGGCATTTGTGTATCTGGGGGTATTGCAAGTGAACGAGCCCTCCTATAATTGCAGAACTGAAGCGACAGGGTCTCTTCTAATTTCTGAGGCAGCAGGGAAAACAAATTTGGACTAAAACAGGCAGAATGAAGCCGAAAGGCATCCTATTACCCGAGCGTTAGGGCAGCCAACTCATCAATCTCGTACAGCCCCGCCAGCTCCCATCTTTCAGGTCATCAGTTTTATCACTCCACTGTGTAACTCAGGATAATTTGCAGCCTGCCTGGGGTTGCTTTGTGTTTACCTTTTTCACATTGTAGTCTGAAAAGCTCTAATTCAGTCCATTTTCTTGAGTTTCTCGTGTGCACTTGTATTTTCGTTTTTTGCCTTAATCATTCTGTGGTGATTAACTCTGACTTTATAGGGATCTATTGCAGAGGGATGATAGTTGCAATCTCACTTGAAATTTGTGCAAAATATGCAAATCTATATTGAGTGGGGGAGGTGTCAGATGTATTTGCTTCACCTGGCTTCTCTGTCTGGGGAAAATCAGTACACATTATTTCTATATACTCAAGATACTCACACATCTATTATTGTACCTCTCAAAATGAACTGCTTCTTCACAGAGAGCTTTTGTTTCCATGTGACACATGAATAGTTCAAGAGCCACACTAACAAAATGATCACTCCAGGTACTCAGGAGATTGTATTCTTTGGGAAAAATCATATACTGGTGGCATAAAATTTAAGACTTATGGCCAGTGAATAATTTAATAGTCTTGACAGTAAAGGAAATCTGTATTTAAACTTTTTCCCCCTCAAACCTAAAATTTTTGTTCCATCTCTTTTTTTTTTTTGAGACAGAGCCTCAAGCTGTCACCCTGGATAGAGTGCAATGGCATCACAGCTCACAGCAACCTCCAATTCCTGGGCTCAAGTGAGTCTCCTGCCTCCGCCGCCCAAGTAGCTGGGACTACAGGCGCCCGCCACAATGCCCGGCCATTGTTTTTTTGGTTGCAGCCATCATTGTTGTCTGGCGGGCCCGGGCTGGATTCGAACCTGCCAGCTCAGGTGTATGTGGCTGGCACCTTAGCCCGTTGAGCCACAGGTGCCGAGCCTATTCCATCTCTTATTAGCAGCTGCGGCAAAGACTTTTCAGTAAACATCCCCTTTGCTTCTTCTTGGGCTAATTTTCCTAGCCTCTTTGCATCTAGATGGGGTGTCTGACAAGTGACATTTGAGAGGAAGTGATTTCTGCCTTGCATTCCCAGGCAGGCAGCGAAGAGCGCGTACTCCCGGCTTTCTTTTCTTTAACAGGAGGCTGATGGCAGAGCATGTGAAGGGCCTCCCAGGCCTCCCTAAAATGACAAAACCACTAGCCAGAAGGAACCTGGATCTCTGAGTGTCTATGTGGAGCAGAGCTCCCTGCTGACACTCTTTCAAGTATGATATGAACACAAATAACACCTGTTGTGTTAAGCCACTAGGATTTAGGGTCATAAATGCGGTTAGTCTGCCCCAGTTAAGTGCTGAATAGCATTAATACCTTTTCAGAAAAACTGCTGTGAATGCTGATTTGCTGGCTGACAGTCCTAGGCATCCCGTAAAGGTTCTGAAGTTTATTTTCTCTTTTTCTTTTTCCAGCCCCTAACAAATACTACAAGTCACTGTGTGAGTGTTTAAGACTTCAAGGAAGAAACTACTCCAAAACAGAGGTAGAGTGAATCATATAATCATTTATTACATAATTTTAAAATGTTTCTCTTTGGCCAAGAGACATGTGGAAAGGATTCTGATTAAGCACTAAGCTATAGGGAAGTGCAAATTACAACCACAGTGGGGCAGCGCCTGTGGCTCAAGGAGTAGGGTGCTGGCCCCATATATTGGAGATGGTGGGTTCAAACCTGGTCCCAGCCAAAAACTGCAAAACAAACAAAGAAATGCACAGTGAAGACAGCACTTTACACCCATTAGCATGCGTGCTATAAGAAACACAAAGCAGGCCCAGTGTGGTGGCTCATGGGAGATGGTAGGATCCCTTGAGCTCAGGAATTCCAAACCAGCCTGAGCAAGAGTGAGACCCTGTCTCTACTAAATATAGGAAAAATTAGCTGGGCATTGTAGTCGCAGCTACTTGGGAGGTAAAGGCAGGAGGATCATTTTAACCCAGGAGTTTGAGGTCTCTGTGACCTATGATGCCACGACACTCTATCAGGGTGACAGAGTGCGAGTTTCTCAAACAAAACAAAACAACCTAAAAAAAATGGGAAACAAGAGCTAGAAAAGACCTAGAGAAGTTGGACTCCTTATGCATGGCTGGTGTGAATGCGAAATGGTAGCAGGGCCCTGTAGATGAGGGTACGGCAGGTCCTCAAATATTAAGCGCACATAGAATTACCGATCTATTCATTCCACTTTGGCTACATGAAAGAATTCAGAACAGAGACTTGAAGAGATATTTGTACACTCATGTTCACAGTAACATTATTCAACAGCAGCCAAAAAGTGGATGCAACCTAAGTGTTCATTGGCAAATGAATCAATAAGCAAACAGTGGCATGTATATATATATATGTATACACACACGGATATTAATCAGCCTTAAAAAAGAAGGAAATTCTGGCACAAGCTGCAACATGGATGAACCGTGAAGACATCATGCTAAGTGAAGTAAGCCAGTCCCAAAAGGTCACGTATCTTATAAACCGACTTAGGCAAGGTTCTTAGAATAGTGAAATTCATAGAGACAAAAAGTGAAATGGTGATTGCCAGCAGCTAGGAGGAGGGAATGGAAGTTCGAGTTTATTAGGTCGGAAATTTCAGTTTGTGAAGATGAAAAGAGTTCTGGAGATGGATGGTGGCGATAGCTGCACGACAGTGTGAATGAACGCACTTAAGGTCCCTGAACTGGAGGGCGTTATGCTAAGTGGATAAGCCAGGAACAGAAAGCCCGACAGCGCAAGTTCTCACTCACATGTGCAAACTGAAAAATAAAAAGCTGATGTCACTGAAGTAAAAAGTAGAACAGAGGATACTAGAGTCTGGGAAGGGAGGACAGAAAGACAGATTGGTTGAAAGATGCAAAATTATATAGGAGGAATGAATTCTAGTGTCCATAACATCATAGGATGACGATAGTTCACAAGAACGTATTATCAAGTTTCAAATAGCTGGGAGGAGGGTATCGAATGTTCACAACACAAAGAATGAAATGGAAGTGTCTGAGATGATGGGTATGCTGATCAGTCTGATCTGACACCATAGACTATGTGTGTCCAACATCACCACGTATCCCATAAACGTGTACAGTTATCACGTGTCACATAAAACATTTTTTAAATGGTTAAGATGGTAAATTTCATGTTACACATATTTTACCATGTTAAAAGACTTATCCTTTTTTTTTTTTTTTGAGACAGAGCCTCAAGCTGTCACCCTGGATAGAGTGCCATGGCATCACAGCTCACAGCAACCTCCAATTCCCGGGCTCAAGCGAGTCTCCTGCCTCCACCTCCCAAGCAGCTGGGACTACCTGCACCCGCCACAATGCCTGGCTATTGTTTGATTGCAGCCATCATTGTTTGACGGATCCAGGCTGGATTCGAACCCACCAACTCAGGTGTACGTGGCTGGTGCCTTAGCCCGTTGAGCCACAGGCACCGAGCCAAGACTTCTCCTTTTAATGTGTTCAAACCAAGTTGTTTTCTACTGGGTATTGATCAATAGAGTAACAGGAAAGGGAATAATCTCAACTTAATTTTCTTCTTTGATAGCAGATGAATCTTGAGGAAAATCAAATACTAACAAACATTTATGCTGATAACACTAATAATTTTAATTTAATATCAGTTGCCAATGATTGAATTGATTGCACTTTTCTGTTCGTGACACACTAATATTGTTCACAACTTATTTTGTTTTATCATTTTTCCTCTTTATTTCTGATACTCCAACATTATGTTTGGTGTGTGTATATACACTTACATACATATACCTGTATATGTGTATATATACGGTATATATGGCAAGCATGTATTTTAAGTTTACATATTAATAATTCACATTATGCTATAGATCTCACTGTTTACTTTTTTTTGTTTAACACTTTTTTTGAAAGCTCTATTCAGGTTGTTGTACGTACCTCCAGTATATCAGAACTGGCTGCTGTGGAAAACTCCCCCCATATTTTATTTATCCATTCCCCCACGGATGGGCAGCGATTTTGCTTCCCACACCCACAAAATAAAATGCTGTGGTGAAGTTTCCTGTGTTTGTCATCCTTGAATCTGTGGATACTTTTATAAGTTTATACCCAGGAGTGGCAATGAGCACTTGCTCTGAATTTCACTATGTTTTGCTATGTTTTTCTCCAGAATGCTTGCTCTGGTCGTATGCTCCCACCAAGCAGTGCCTGAGAAAATTCATTTTCCGGCGTCTTACCAACATTGCCTATTATCTAGTTTTTAAAATATTTGCCCATGAGCTCAGCGCACGTAGCACAGTGGTTATGGCACCACTGAAGCCACTTACACCAAGGCTGGCAGGTTCAAACCCAGCCTGGGCCTCCTGAACAACAATGACAACTGCAACAAAAAAAAGCCAGGCATTATGGCAGTCACCTGTAGTTCCAGCTACTTGGGAGGCTGAGGCAAGAGAATGGCTTAAGCCCAAGAGTTTGAGGTTGCTGTGAGCTGTGACACCACGGCACTCTGCCAAGGGCGACATAGTGAGGCTCTGCCTCAAAAAAAAAAAAAAAAGGAATATTTGCCCATGTATGTATTGTACAAAGTGGTATTTTATTCTTACAGCTTGCATTCCTCTTGTATAATTACTAATGAGGTCAAACATCATGTGTTTGTCAATCCCTCAGAGTTTCTCTTCTGTACATTGGCTAGGTATAGCATTTTGCCCATGTTTCTATCAGGGTTCTAATCTTTTTTTTATTAATTAGCAAAAGTTCCTTATGATATTTATTTTTTATGTTTTTAACATTGCCAATATTTTCTCCCAATCTTTTGCTTAATTGTTAAGTTTTTCTGTCATGCTATTTGTTGAATAGAAATTCCTAATTTTGGTGTAGTCAAATCCATAGTTTTTGCTTCTTTTTTTTTTTTTTTTTGAGTTTCTAGCTGGGGCTGGGTTTGAACCTGCCACCTCTGGCATATGGGCTTGTGCCCTACTCCTTTGAGCCACAAGTGCTGCCCTTTGCTTCATTCTTAATACTTTTGGATTCTTGCTTAGAAATCTCTTCACACTCCAAGGTCACAAAGTCTGTGGTACATAAAACTGGACCCACACCTCTCACCATTAACTAAGGTAGACTCTCACTGGATTAAAGATTTGAATTTAAGACATGAAACTATCAAAATATTAGAAGAAAGTGCAGGGGAAACTCTTGAAGGAATCAGCCTGGGGGAATATTTTATGAGGAGGACTCCCCAGGCAATTGAAGCAGTATCAAAAATACACTCCTGAGACTTGATCAAACTAAAAAGCTCTGTACAGCCAAGAACATAGTAAGTATAGCAAGCAGACAACCCTCAGAATGGGAGAAAATATTTGCAAGTTATGCATCTTACAAAGGTTTAATAACCAGAATACACAGAGAACTCCAACGTATTAGCGAGAAAAGAACAAGTGATCCCAACTTAGGATGGGCAAAGGACTTGAAGAGAAACTTCTCCAAAGAAGACAGGCACACAGCCTACAGACCCATGAAAAAATACTCACCATCCTTAATCATCAGAGAAATGCAAATCAAAACTACTTTGAGATATCACCTAACTCCAGTAAGATTAGCCCACAAGACAAAATCCCAAAACCAGAGATGTTGGCATGGATGTGGAGAAAAGGGAACGCTTTTACACTGCTGGTGGGAAAGTAATTTTTTTTCTTAAAGTTAAACAAAACAAATCTACCTTCATCCTTCTGCAGCTTTGAAAATTTTCACTTGCTTTTTCTGCCTATTAAGTACCTACTTAACAATTTACATGTTGTGTGACCTACACATAATGATGTTATAAAAATAATAAATAATTTTCCATATGTAACATATACATCTAAATTGATTTTTAAAATAGTCATATGAGTAAATTGCTATATTCCCAATTCATGCAACTGAAGAGTTTTATCCTGAGTAAAGTTTATTACTTGCCTAGCATCCTCTAGGTTTGTGAATAACAGGGTCAGAACTAGAATTAATGTCTTTTTTACAACCAATGTTCATACTTCTTAATACCCTGTTATGCTGTCTCATATTTGTGCTATAAATACTTATAATCTCTGTAATAATAAATGTACTTAACTATATTCTATCTACATGAAGATAGTAATCTTCTTATGAAATCAGGGACAATTTCTCAATAATTTCCACATACCAGTATAATATTTGACATACAGTAAACAAAGAACACTTAATAAATCGTCATTGTTATTGTTTGAATGTTTTTGTCATCTCCAAAACTTACGTTTTGGGAATAATCTCTAATTCAACAGGGTTAGCAAGTGAGGCCTAATGGAAGGTGTTGTGGTCATGAGGGCTCTTCCTTATGAATGGATTATCACTGCTGTAGAAAGATCTTATCAGAGTGAATTTTCTCTCTCTGTCCTGCTCTTCTGCCTTATGAGGAGTCAGCAAGAAGGCCCTCACCAGATGCCCATGTCTTGATCTTGGACTTTCCAGCCTCTAGAACAGTGAGAAGTAAATTTCTGTTCTTAATTAGTTACCCATTAGCATGTATTTTATTATTGCAGCACAAAGAGACTACAAGAGTCACTAAAGACCTGAATGGAAACATTCTTTTGCTTTTGTAATAAAACAAGTAAAACTTTACTTCTGGCCAGAAGAAACAAGACTGTGGCATGAGCATGGGGAAGCAAAAGAAAGCAAGAAAGTATGCAACCATGAAGCCAATGCTTAGTCTCATGGATCAGAGGCTTAAAGAGAAGGACAAATTGAAACCTAAAAAGAAGGAAAAGAAAGATCCCAGCACAGTAAAGGAAAGAGAAGACCCCCAGCACCCTTTCTGCTTATTTTTCCAATATAATACACAACTGGGCCCATCTTTCCATATCCTGGTGGATCCCAACTTTATCAACTTTTCCTTTAAAGCCAAACTGGACTTAGTACAGTCAATGATGGACTGTTTGTAAGCCAAGTGCATTCCTTGTATAACTGACTGTGTAATGGCTGAAATTGAGAAATTGGGGCAGAAGTATTGAATGACCCTCAGGATTGCCAAATATCCATGATTTGAATGATTACCATGCACACACAAAGGAACCTATGTAGATGACTGCTTAGTACAGAGTAACTCAGCACAAGTGTTACATTGTGGCTACAGTTGACTAAGACCTTAAATGAAGAATCTGGAAAATCCCTGGAGTTCCTATCATGTATTTTTCTAAACACAGATACAATATTGAACAGATGCCTGATGATTATGGAACCCCTTGGTTCTAATTCTTTTAAGACAAACTTTCTATGCCTTTCTTCAACCAACTTTCTCTCTTAACAGTTTGTTAAACGTGAAATACCACAAATTATTACTCTGTTCACCTGATTGCTCTATTATGAATTGGATGAAGTGGATAAATACACTCATGATAGGATGCTATTCTGAAAATGATATTTTATCTCATTGATGGTCAAAGATGCAAAATCTCACAAAGAATGCTTTATTCTTTTTTGAGTTCTGTTGCACAATGTGGTAATTATAGTTAATATTAGAGTAATATACATTTCAAAATTGCTAAGAGAGTAAATTTCAAATGTTCTTACCATTTACCAAAAATGTTGCGTATTTAGTGTGATGGATATACTGATTAGTTTGATTTAATTATTCTACATTGTATTCATAGATTATAACATCACTTTGTATGCCATAAGTTTATACAATTATAAATTGTTGGTTTACAATTTAAAAAACACTTTATTTCCTTGTGATTGTGTATGCCTTTTCCTTTCTGGAAGTCTCTGGCTCTGTTTTAACTGCCACCTTCTCTCTAACCTTGACTTGATCCTTTAATGTCTATTTCACAAGTTTGTATAAAGGAATAATAGTTTTGGCGGACAAAGGTTATGATTTCAAATGTTAATTCTTAGGACCTTAGTTAAACGTGTTAGGTTTCTAAACTCTGTTGAGTAAAAATTTTCTAAGGTAAAAAATAAATGAGGGTGTAGTTGTAGGTGTGATGGTGATTAGATAGCTTGAAAATAAAGCAAACAGTAGGTATTCAAACAAAATAATCATAACCATAGCCAACCACGAGAAATAACCTAATTTAACAAGCTTCAGGAAATATATATTAGTATTTGCTACCACCATAGACAAAGTCTAGTCCGAATTTTTACTAGAGTTAGATGCTGATCTAATAACTGCAGCTCCCAAGTCTCTGTTCTCAAGTGGTTCCAACTCTAATGGGGAAGACAGATAATGTAAATAAATAATTATAGAACAATATGATACATTAATTATGTGAACAGAGTGTTACAGGAACACAAAGATAGGAACAATTAACTGTCCAAGGTTAGAGTAACCTCAGATAATATAATTTTAGAGGAACAATTAATAAAATACCCATAATTTTCCAAAGAGCAGATAATAACACTTGTGATCTCGCTGACAAAGAAAATATTAAAGGCTCAGAATTTTCCATAAGTTGGAACATAACTAGCTTTCTCTTAGTATAAAAGCACAAAACACAAGATTTTCTTTAGTATTAATTTAGTATTAATTTTATAATGTGATTTATAGGCAAACAAGTTCTTAGGAACAAGGGAAGAATTCATGATAAAGGTAATTGAACCAGCAAGACTAAAGGCCAACATTACTAACTTTAAAAACACTAAATTTCTCATCAAACACAATGACTTTATACTGTTTGAGAATGGATCCCATGAATCTTAATTGTATGAAACGTCTCAAATTTGGCACTATGGATTTTTGTTTGAATTCTCCTGTAAAAAAGAGAGAGAGGGAGGGAAAATTGAAGAGTTTTTCTTTGAACAAGAGGCCAAGTTTCAACCATCTTAGTAGCACAAGCAAATGGTATGAGAATTTCACTAGAATTCAATGTGTTTACATAGATTTATTCAACTCTTCGTGTTTATTTTTTGTGGCTTTGAAGAGAATTTCTTTCCATTAAACAGATGTTTAAGGAGTATTGAGGAACATTATGTTTTTTTCTTTCTAATTTTAAATTATTATTAAAGAAATAAATCTTTGAAACTGTGAAATTCACAGAATTAAAACATTGCGAGTGAACCCTGTGACAAAATATGGACTTCAAGTGATTATGAGGTGCCCTCACAGGTTCAAACATAACAAATACATCACCATGGTTGAAAATGCTGATAATGGGGAGGCTGTCCATGTGTGTAGGTGCAGGCACATATAGTAAATATCTGCACCATCCTCTTAATTTTAAAGTGAACCTACAACTGCTCTAAAAAATGAAATCTTGAAAATTAAAATCTTTGTATCAATCATTTCTCATCTTTCTGTTTTCTTAACACTGAAATAAAGTTAATGGAAACTTGAGACTTACTATTAATAGAAAATTTGAAAAGATGAAACTATATAAATTTCAGAAGAAAGTGGGAGAAAATTCTGAATCTTAAGGCCTAGGAAAAGAACTTATGAAGAAGACCTCATTGACAATTACAGAAATAACAAAAATAAATAAATGGGAACAGATCAAGTTAAAACACTTCTACATGGTTAAGGACACAATCAATAAAACAAATAAGCAACCTTTATTCATTTATTTACCTTTTACTTTTTTTTTGAGACTGAGTCTCACTTTGTCACCTCTTGCTGGGGTGTCATAGCTCACAGCATTCTCAAACTCTTAGGCTCCAGTGATTCTCTTACCTCAGTCTCCCAAGTAGCTGGGACTATAGGCACCCACCACAATTCCCAGCCCAGCTATTTTTTTAGACAGGATCTTGCTCTGGCTCAGGCTGATTTCAAACCCATGAGCTCAGGCAATCTACCCGCCTCATCCTCCCAAGTGCTAGGATTACAGGCATGAGCCACTGCTCCTGGCCCTCAGAAACGACCTTTAGAATGGGGGAAGATATTGGCCTTTTGTCAAACACTACAAATTTGACAAAGAGCCAGTGATCAGAATCTACAAAGAACTCAAGCAAATGAATAAGCAAAGAGCAAACAACCCCATTATTAACTAGGCAAGAGACATGAACAGAATCTTTTCTCATGAGGACAGACGCCAGGCCAACAAACACATGACAAAAGCTCATTATCCTTAATCATCAGAGACATGCAAATTTAAACCACTTTGAGATATCACCTAACTACAGTGAGAATGGCTCACATCCCAATGCCCCATTGCAGGGTGCATTAGTATGCATGTGAAGAGAAGGGAATGCTCATGCACTGTCAGTGAGACTCCAAACTCGTACAGCCTTTATGAAAAGATGTATGCAGATTCCTCAAAAGACTAAAAGTAGACCTTCAATTTGATCCCGTAATCTCATTACTCAGTATCTGCTTAAAAGAAAAACTAATTTTACTAAAAGGACATTGGAACTTGAATGTTTATAGCAGCTTAATTCATAATTGCAAAGATGTGGAAACAGTCCAAGTGCCCATCAATCCATGAATGAATTAATAAACTGTGGAATGTATAACGTGGAATACTATTCAGCCATAAAAAAGATAGAGACTTCATATCTTTCATAATAACCTAGAAGGATTTGGAGAACTTCTCCTGAGTAAACTTAACAATAATAGAAAATCAAACATCCCATCTACTCAACACTAAGTTGAAACCAGTAGATTAACAACTATAGGCCCACAAGAGGAAAAAACTCAATTAAATTCGAGAAAGGGGAGAACATAAGGGGTTCAGTAAGTTCCTACATAAAGGGTGCAACATACGGATATATGCCACACTCACTGGTTGAAAGACACAGCTACAACTTGGACTTTACCTTACAATCGCAAACGATGTAGCCTAATGAAAAGAACCTTCACATTAATCTGGAAAAAAAAAAGTATTCACCTCAATGGTAAAAATAAACATGGGTGTATAAGTTGAACGTACAACCCAAATTACCTTAATAACATAGTAATAAGATCCATTCAGTGTTGGTTACGGAGGATGTGAGCTTGAATGACTAGTGATTAGGGCTGGACTTCCATTTAGACCTGTTAATTGCATTCTCTGCACCTAATAGTGACTCAGAATGTGTGTTTTCTTGAACAGGTAGTTTTATTACAAAACAAAACACAATAAAACCAAACACATGGAACTGTTTAAAAAATTCTCATGTAGAATAAGTGAATCAAAATGGCAACAGTAGACCCAAGGCATTGAATTATTAACATTAATCTAACTACACCTCAATCTCATATTCCATTGTTGTTATGTAGAACCTATTAGGAATCTGAATTTGACTTTAAAAACAAACTTTCATTAAACAACTGACGTAGAGGTAAGACCACTTGGCACAAAGTATTCACACACACAACCTTTATTTCATAACTTTGATAAAATTGTTATCAAAGAAGCTTCCTTTGGTCTCAGATTTCCACATGTCATTTTGTTCCCTCCATCAAAGTACCAAAGTCTATGTTTCCAAACCATCTGGTTTACAAATTAGAGCTAAAATATATTCCCTAAGAAGTTTTATCTAATAACCCTCCGGTGCTGTGAGATGGTCCTTTCTCCTCCTTATGTTAAGGGAGGGGCAGTGCCTGCGTGACGTTCCCAGACTTGCTCGGGGTTGAAGTAGTTTATTAAAGATTCCTAACTGATGTGTATTAATATAAATTAGTAGGTAGAGAACATAATCCAGCACAAAGTACAAATTTTTATTCAAATCATTCTATTAGCATAATTATCTTTTTTGAAGAAACTAAATGTACGTTATTGTATTTGATGTGCCCCCAAATTACAAAAGCAAAAATTTCACTTGTAAGGTTCTGCAGCTCCCCAGTAATTAGCCATATTGCACCCTGGAAACTAAAATTAAATACATAAATTAAATCAGTGGGGGAGATAATAACATTGTAAAGAGGGACCAGATTTCATGTAGCATATCATACCTGAGGCTCAGTCTTAGAAAAACCACTATAAGATGGGCCACACAAGAACCAAACCCCAGGTTTCCTATCAATCTCTGCAGGTGACTGAAATGACCACTGGGCAAACCTCTAGAGGAAAATTCTATGTCTGATCAAATAGTATTTATGCAAATAGGTCTCTTTTGCCTACTTTCTGAACACTGTTCAGTCTCTTAATCTTTCTGATACTCAGGGTATTAATTCAGCAGCAAAGTGTTACATAAATTCAGAACTATAGCTAATATGCTTTCTAGTTTAGACAAATGAAACTTTTTGCTCTTAGTTATCTAAAGACACACACATAAACACATAATAAGGACAATCCCTGAAAGTAGATTTTAGTTGAATTTTTAATATTTGTATTTGCTCCATTAGTGTTAATTGCTCCCCAGTTGAAAAGCCAAGCAACTACTCTTTTTACAAGCTAATAATACTATGTCTGACACTGAAATTAAAAGCAAAAAGAGTAAAAAGAAACTTGAAGTTTACCATAACATTTTATAGTCTTTCTTTCTGATAAGATAGGAGGTAGGTAACAAAATAATAAAGATACTCATTCAACCACATGTTCATTTGGTATAAAATCTACATAACTAAAGTATGAGAGATTTTACAGTATAAGCTCCTTACCATCAAGTATTTTTTTAATCATACCTTAATATAAAACTCATGAGAATTGGCACCAAAAATGAATATCTTTGCACCCCATTTTATTGCTCACCAGAAAGCATCCTTCATTGAGTAAGTAAAAACTACTAGTGCTAGCATAATGGGACACAGGGTGGCAGGCAAGGAAACTACATACAGATCCAACATGATGGGTTCATATTCATCAAGTCTGATCTATGAACTTTTGCTCTCATTTAAAGAGTTCGTGCCTTTATAAAAGAGGTCCCAAAAGTTGTCTTGCTTCTTTATATAATTTAAGGATGGAGTAATAAGTTGTCTTTTATGAATCAAGAAATAGACTTTCACCAGACACTGAATTTGCCACTGCTTTGATTTTATATATTTCAGCCTTCAGAGTCATATAAACAAATTTCTGTTGTTTGTAAGCTTCCCAGACAATGGCATTTTGCTATATTCATTTTGCTGAATGAACTAAAAGAGAATATTGATTTCAAGAAGTGAAGGTGCTGATGTAACTAACACATACCTGAAAATGTGGAAGCATCTTTGAAAGTGAATAATGGGTAGAAACTGGAAGAATTTTTAAATATATGCTGGAAAAAGCCTACATGGCTTTGAATGGGCTATTACAGGTGAGTCCAGGGAAAGTTCAGAAGAAGAAAGAGAGATTTGCAATGAAAGTTCAAGCATCTTAGAGAATACCTGAGCAGGCATGAACAGGATGTTGGTGACAATACGGATCATATATATATAGTCCATTCTGATGAGATCTCAAACAGAAATGAGAAATACGTTATTGGAAACTGGAGGGAAAGCAATCCTTGTTATAATGTAACAAAGAACTTTGCTGTGTTTGTGTCCTACTGTTTTGTGGAAAGTAGAACATATGTTCTATGAAGTAGATATCGGTGCTGAAAAACATGTCTATGCAAAATGTTGCAAATTCAACTTTGATTCTCTTGAATACCCATAGTAATCAGAGAAGAAAAAGATGATTTAAAAATGGATGTGTGTAAGCAAAAGGGAAGCAGAACTTCAAAATTTGGAAACTTCACAGTCTATCTATATTGAAAAGATTGGAGAGTGTCTTTGAAGGAAACCATCGATAACCTCCCCAAACGATCAACTGAAAAGGAGGTTAATCAGCCATCTAAAGAGAAGCCAAAACCTATTGTTCAAGGCAATAGCAGACTGACTCTGAAGTCATCCAGAGAGTCTGGGGGTTGTCTCTCCAATCACGGGCCCAGAAGGACAAAGCATTGAGGACATACTACTTCAAAGGAAGGCAGCACCAACACAACCTCAGGGTTCTCTGCCTTATACTGTCTCAAGGCTCTCCTCCCTGAATTCTACTGCAACACTTCTCAGATTCCCTCATTAGCATGAGAATACTCAGCACAGCTCTCTGTTCCAACAGACCTGGGGGCAATGCAGGCCATAGTGGTTACCCGTTTAGAGCATAGGTGGCAATCCTTAGGGGTGTCTAGGCAATTCCATCTACATCAGCGTGCAGAGTGCATCTAGATTTTAAAGCATGGGGTCACCCAATGAAAAAGGGCAGACAGAGAGCCAGTGCAAGGATAGGTCCACTAGATGTCCTACCTATGGAAGTCTCTAGTGAAAATGTGAAAAGGGGCTCCCAAATGTCCTCAAATATGGATAGCCACCAGTGTGTGATTTCAGTAAGGAAGAATTGCAGATATGTAACTCTAAAAGATGAGATCTACAGTGTGGGGTGCCCCAAGACAGTCATAGCAGTGTAGTTGCCTACAGGGGAACCCAACTGTCACCCTGTGTCAGCAGAAGGGATGTTGAGTCCATGAAAATCATTCTTAATCCTCAAGAATTTATATTACTTGATCAGTTAGGTTCTCAACATTTTGGGGACCTTTTACTCCTTTCTTTCTTCTTTCTCCCTTTTGGAATGAGAATGCCTACTCTATACCTATCCTATCATTGTATTTTGGAAGCAAACAACTTGTTGACTTCACAGGTTCACAGCTAGAGAGAAATTTGCCTCAGGATGAATCTTACCTTGAGTTGAGTATCTCTAGATGATATTCAGATGAAACTTTGAATTTAGATATTAAAGTTGATGATAAATGAATTAAGAATTGTGGAATTATTAGAATTAAATAAATGATTTTGCACACAGGAAGGATGTGAATTTGTTGAGGTCAGAGGCACAATACTATACTCTAAATATTTGTGTCCCCTACCAAATGTATATGTTGAGAGAAGGTGAAGCAAGATGAACAAGTAGAAACCTTCAACAATCATCCCTCTGCACAAACACCAAATTCAACAACTATTCATGCAAGCAAGCACCTTTAGAAGAACCAAAAATCAGGTGAGCAATCATACTGCTAGGTTTTAAAGCAATATTAAGAAAGCAGGCACAGAAGGGAAAAGAGAAGACAATCATCATGCATTGCCCATGCCACTGCACCCCATGTGCAGGCAGTGCTGCACCAGGATGCCTAGGTGGAGAGGGAATTTGTGTACTGAGGGGAAGGAAGAGTGAAATTATTACAAAGTTTTGCATTGAGACTCAGGCCACCCTGCCATAGCAGAACACAGCACAGGAGAGAATTCTGCCAGTACACCCAGAAGAAGCATTTAGAACAATCCAGCCAGAGGGAAATCCTCTGACCTCAAACTTGAGTTCTGGCTATTTCTATCATCTGCTATCAAAAATAAGCCTGGGACATGTTCTGAATTCAAAACTTTGTGCTGTCAGGGCACAAAGGCTGCAGTTCTTGTGCAATTCCTGCAGCTATTCTGGCTCAGAGTCAGTGGACTTGGGGTGCAAGTGACCCAATGAGACACTAATAGCTATGGCAAAGCCAATGTTTGTATTACCCTCCCCCAACTGCAGTGAGTGTATTGTAGCTCAGGAAAAGTCTTCTTCCATGTAAGGAAAGAAAGCGAAATGTATAAACTTTTGCAACTTGGGTTTCACCTTGGTGATAGTAACATAAATTACCAAGCAGAGTCCTGATACCCCTGAGTTCAGGCTTTACTTTCTGGATGGTGTTTCTGGAAACAACCTAGACCAGAAGGAAATTTGCTGCCCTGAAGCTAAGGAGTGAGTCCCGGCAGGATTCACCACCTGCTGACCAAAGAGCCCTTGGGCTTTGAAGAAACATCACAGGTAGCTAGGTACAAGTCATCACCAACTTGGATGAGACTAGGCTGGCTTCAGGTGTGACCTAGCACTGATGGTCATGAGGGAGTGTGCACATTACTCCCCCACACCAACCTCAGCAGCTCACCTCAAAGAGTGAAGGAAGAGATTGAGAGACTTGACTAGAAAATTCAGGGAATTCTCCCATCTCTTGCTCACATCCTCCAAAGCACTACCACCGGGAATCTGCAAGAGCCAAAGCATTACTCGGCTTAGGGCACAACTAGTGTTGTTATGGCTATGGTGAACAAAGACTTAGATCATAGCATTTAATTTCCTTTGAATACTGAAAAGCCATCTCAATAAGCACAAGTTCAATACATAACCACAGCCTGAAAAGACTAAAATAAATACCTAACTTATCAATGCCCAGACATTGACAAATATTCACAAACATCAGGAACATCTAGGAAAATGTGACCTCACCAAACTAACTAAAGAAAGGACCAATGACCAATCCTAGAGTGATGAAGATACATGACCTTTCACACAAAGAATTAAAAACAGTTGCCGTGAAGAAGATCTATAAACTCAACCCAACAGAGAGAAGGAATTTAGAAGCCTGACAGACAAATTTAACAAAGAGATTGAAAGAATAAAATAAAAAGCAGAAATTCTGGAGCTTAAGTATTCAATTGACAAATTTAGAAATTCATCAGTCTTTCAACAGCAGAAATTACAAAGCAAAAGAAGGAAATAGTGAAAATGAAGTCAGGCTATTTGAAATATACAGTCAAAAGAGGGTAGAAAAAGAATAAAGAAGAATAAAATATGCCTGCAAGATTTAGAAAATAACCTCACAGGGACAAACGTAAGAGTTATTGGTCTTATAGAAGAGCTAGAGAGATTGGTGTAGCAAATTTGTTCAAAGAAATAGTAACAGAGAACATTCTAAACCTAGAGAAAGATATCAATATTCAGGTACAAGAATCATAGAATGCCAAACAGAACTCAAAGAAAACTATTACAGGATTTTAATAATCAAGCTCCCTAAAGTCACATATAAAGAAAAAGACCTAAAGGAACCAAGAAAAAGGTAAAAAAAAAACAAAAATATACAAAGAACCAAATACACAAAGGACCTCTAATTCATCTGGCAGCAGACTACTCAAAAGAAACTCATGAGCCAGGAGAAAATAGCATTACATATTCAGAGTGCTGAAGGAAAAAGCCATTAGTCCTATAATATTATATCCTCTAAAAATGTCCTCCATACATAAAGAGAAAGTAAACACTCTCCTAGACAAACAAAAGCTGAGATTTCATGAACAGCAGACCTATCTTCCAGAAATGCTGAGTTCTTTAATCTTAAATAGAGGACATTATTGAATAATAAGAAATCATCTGAAAGTATACAACTCAGTAGTAATAATAAATTCACAAATCTTGAATACACTAGTTTTGTAACTGAGGTGTATGAACTACTTATATCTTGAGTATAGAGACTCAAAAACAAAACTACCAAAAACAACTACAACATTTTGGGAGAAGATGACAAATGAATGGAATGAAGATATGAATGGAAACAACAAAATGTTAAAAAGCAAGTGGTGGGATGGAGTTAAGGGTAGGATTTCTGTTAGATTTCTCTTTGTTTATTTTGTTTGATTGTAAACTGAGTTGTCGTATGTATAAAATAATTCTGCATAAAATGTTTTCTGCATGTCTTATGGTAATCTCAAATCAACATATATATAAAAAGTAAAAACAAAGTTATTAAAACACTTTCAGAGAAAATCATTTCTAAAAAGGAAGAAAGGAAGGAAGAGAGATAGAGAGGACTATGAAACAATCAGAAATCAAATAAATCCTCACCTACCAAAGCAGTAACATTGAATGTAAATGGAGTAAATTGTACAATTAAAAGACATAGAGGACTTAAATGGATTAAAAAAGCCAACCATATGTTGTCTATAATAAACTCACTTCACCTATAAAGACATGTATAAACTATAAACATAAATGACTGGAATAAATTATTCCATGCAAATGAAAACCAAAAAAGGGCAGAAGTGGCAATATTTCTATCAGATAAAATATATTTCAAAACAAAATTTTAAAAAGAGAGAAAGAAATCTATTATATAATGATAAATGAGTCAATTCAGAAGGTGAATAATTCTAAATATATATGCACTCCAAAATGGAGAACTCAGACATGCAAAGCAAATATTATCAGAGAGAGAGAACCTAATATAAGAATCACCAGAGACCTCAACACTCCACTTTCAGCACTGGACAGATCATCCAGACAAAAATCAACAATGAAACGTTGGATTTTATTCACACAATAAACCACATAGACCTAACAGATATTTACAGAATATTTCACCCAACAGCTACAGAATACGCACACTTCTCCTTAGATCATGAATCATTTTCAAGGATAGATTATATGTTAGGTCACAACACAAGTATTAAAAATATGGGTGTGGCTGTGGCTCAAGAAGTAGGGTGCTGGCCCCATATACCGGGGGGTAGCAGGTTCAAGCCTGGCCCCAGCCAAAACTGCAAAAAATAAAATAAAATTTAAATATTGCATTCATTTCAAGTATTTCCTTGACCACAGTGGAATACAATGATAAATCATTTTAAAAATGAACATTAGAAAATATACAAACAGGGCTGAGTAACAGCTTCCTTGCAACTGGGCACGGTGAGACTGGGTAGAGAAGAATTCAGGCATCTCTGGCTGGCAAAATCTGCCCAGAAACATCCCTTTGGGGACACAGGAAGACAGCCTGAGACTTCTGGACCCCCGAGGAAGGCAAAAGCAGTGGAGATCTGGCAAGTGCTTGCATGTGTTCATTCGGTCTAATCCTGCCGGCAGTTGTGGCTACAGCAGCAGTGAGACTGCAAACTGGAAAGGCCTTACCTGTGAGTCGTTCGGGTTTCTTTTGGACTTGGCACTCAGTTGAACTGCCTTGGGAGAATTGGGGCAAGAGTGAGGAGGTCTTTGAGTGTTGTCTGGGGCTCCAGACTGAGCCACCGAGCCAGACGGAGCTACCAGTGTTTGGTTGCGGGCTGTGTGGAGCCATCATAGGAGAACTGCCCCAGCAAGCTCCACCTCAGGGTCACAGAACAAGCATCGGGCGGGAGTGAGTAATCTAGTGACTGAGCAGCCTAAAGGCGGGGACTGCGACGTCTTGCAGCCTTAGCCCTCAGGAGCATTGGGTGAGACTGGTTTTGGCACACTGGGTAAGTGGATAGCCACTTAAGGAGTGATTCCAGCAACAAGCACTTTCCTGGGAAAGCTTCTGCTTAGCCCAAGTTAGCAAGTTACAGTGCTTTCTAAACAGGCTGAGGAGGATTTAAGCTCTCTACCCTGCGGGGTTTGAGAAATCATTAGAGGCCTCTGGTCTCCATTTTGTTCACCCATATCAACATTGCGATTAACATATCATACCCCAGAAGATCACCTCTTGCCCAGACAATATCAGCAAGATATATATACTGCTTTGTTTCTTGGTTTTGTTTTGT
>CAUYRH010099303.1:0-39228 GCA_963574655.1 Perodicticus potto
GTTAAATAGGGAGTCTTTTCCCCACTGAATGTTTTTAATTGGCTTGTCAAAGATCAAATAGCAGTAAGAAGTTGGGTTTATCTCTTGGTTCTCTATTCTATTCCAAATATCTACCTCTCTGTTTTTGTGCCAGTACCAGGCTGTAAAATCCACATTCTTTATGACAAAACAGTCAAGAATCTAAAAAACATAAAAAACTTTCTCAAATTGATATAAGGCATCTATGAAAAACCTGCAGCTAACAACATACTTTGTGATGAAACACACATTCCTTCTTTCTGAGATCGGGGCAATAACATCTACTCTTGACACTTCTATTCACATTGTACTGAGCTCAATTAAGGAAGAAAAATAAATTAAAGGCATTCCTGTAGGAAATAAAGAAATAAAAACTGTCTTTATTTATATATGTCATGAACTTGAATAAAGAAGAATCTCAATGACCCTCCTTAAAATTATTAAAACTAATAAATGATTTTTCAGGTATATTATAAATATACAAAAATTTAATTATATCAATATATTTACAACAAATAAATAGAAAATAACATAAATTGATTAAATTTATTATAGAATCTAAAAGAATAAAATACATAGAAAAAAGTTGAGAAGTACAAAAATCACACATTAGAAACTACAAAATGTTCTTGAAAGAAAATAATAATGATCTAAACAAATGGAAAGACATTTTGTGTTCATTGGGTAGGAAATTTAATTTTGAAGTTCTAGTACTTCTTGAAATGTTTTAAGACTTCAGCTCAATTCTAATGAATATCCTAACTGTCACTTTTTACAGAAGTTAATAAGCTGATCCTAAAATTCATGTAGAAATAAAAGGGATCTGGAATAGCCAAATCATTCTTGAGAACAAATTTAGATTCACTCTTTCTGATTTCAAAACTTACTAAAAGTTCACTATGATTAAGATGGTTTGTCAAAGGAATAAAGACCTACATTCATGGGATAGATTTGATAGTCTGAAAGTAAACCTTACACTTATGATTGCTATTGCTTGAATATATTCCTCCCAAAATTCATGTGTTGAAACTGAATGGTTAACGTGATTCAGCCATAAAGACTTCTCTCATCAATGGGATTAACATCCTCATAAAAGAAACTTCACAAAGTCTGGCTCACTTGCCTTCCCTTTTCTGCCCTGTAAGGTCACAGTCCTCCTTCTCTCTGGAACATGCAGCGTGGTCCCATCTTGGAGTCAAAGTGGTGCATTCACTAGACAACCAAAACTGCTGGTACCTTGATCTTGGACTTAGTCTCCAGAAGTGTAAGAAAATAAATTTCTGTTACTTATAAATTACCCAGTCTTTAATATTCTGTCTGCAGAAACCGAAACAGTCCAAGACAGTAATGAAATGAGTTTCTACAATATTAATGCAACATACTGGAGAAAAAAACAGACTTTTGAACAAATGGTATTGCTACAACTGGATTGTCATGAACAAAAGTATGAGGCTACCCCTAGTTTACGCTCTATCCAAAAATTAAGTCACAGTAGCTAAAAGGTTTAACTGTAGGACCTAAAGTTCTGAAATTGTTAAATAAAACCATAGGGGTAAGTCTTGTAACTTTGAATTTGGTAACAATTACTTAGAGTGTCTATGAAAACACAAGCAAACAAAAAGAAATAAATTGGACATCATCTAAATTAAAAACCATTGTGCATCAAAAGACACTATGATGAGAGTGAAAAGATAACCCCAAATAGAAGAAATTATGTGCTGTCACATGTCTGATAAGGGATTTGCATTCACTCTTACAACTTAACGATAAAAAAATAACAATTAGTTCAAATGGAGAAATTAATTCTGTTGAAAATGGGCAAAGATATATTTTTAAAGATATGCAAATTGATAAGAACATGGAAAGATGTTCAAAATCATTAGACTCAAGTAAAAATAATCGAAACCCCAATGAAGTGTTCACATCCACTAAGACGGTAATGATTAAAAATATGGATACTAATAAGAGTTGACAGAAATGTGAACAAGAAACCTATTATGTTGATGATAGAAATGTAAAATGGGGCAGACATTTTGGAAAAAACTTTGGCATCATCTCAAAAGTTAAATTGTTTTTCTTCACTACCTAGAAATTCTACTCCTACTTTCCATGCAAGAATATTGAAAACAAATCTAGAGAAAAACATCTCCACAAATTTCAGAAGCATTATTCATAATAGACAAGAAAGTACAAATGATCCCCATGTCCATCTGTTGATGTATGGGTAAAGAAAATGTGGTTTATCCATAAAATGAAATATTATTCGGTCATAAAAAAGGAATGATAAATTTATGTGTACTACAACATAGATAAATCTTAAAAATATTATGTTGTGAAAGAAGACAGATACAAAAGGCCACATAATATACAATCTCATTTATATGAAATGTCTATGATAGCCAGATCTACTGAGACAAAGTAGACAGTGGTTCCCAAGGCCGGGTTGGGGGTGGAAAATATGGACATGAGATTTCTTTATGAGGCAAAAAAATGTTTTGGAATTAAGTGGTGGTAAGGGTTACACTAGACTGTGAATATACTAACCCATTAAATTGTGCACTTTTATAAGATATATTTTAAAGTATGTCAATATCTCAGTCAAACAAACCAGCTCTAAAAGGTATGGTGCTCCCACAGGTTATACAAATATCTTTTAATAAACTTTTGACTATTTGATATTCTAGGACATTTGGTCGAGACCAATTTTATAAAACCTGGAAATGTGAATTAAGGTTAAGTTTTGAAGTAACTTCAATACCATAACTAATTCATGCTTTGTGCTGTAAAAAATTATGAATTGCCAAATATTTTTAAGTGAAAAGTTCCACAAATATATTCATACATTAGAATATATGTTTCTTTATGACATTCAGAATGCATTACCAAAGAAAACACAGAGACTGAAAATACTGAAAAGTATTAACATAGTAGTTAAATATATATTTTTATTTTAATTATTATTAATTAAAATTGAATGTATTGAAGAATTGTTATACTACCAATGGCTAAGGAATTCAAAGTAGCAGTCTGGTCAGTTCAAGATTTCTTAAGAGCAGTACCACAGGGATGAAGCACCAATTATTTTCATAAAAACACTGACCAACTCCAGGGGATCACTGTAGAAAATTACTAAAATAATTCAAAATTTTTTAACATGTAAACAAAATCATAGTATTAACCAAGCTGTAGAGAGTCATTGCTGTAAGAATTTCATCCCTCAACTATTCTCTGTCTAAAGTAGTAAGAAAATAATGTTGTAAGAAAATAATATTGTATCACAATTTTACTCAGAACTTAGAATTTTATGGATACATGAAATCATTAATTAAATAAATACATGTGATGTTCTTATCATTGGTAAGGCACTATGATAGCTCTTGAATGTATAGTGATAGATATAATCAGACAAAGTTTATTTTTTTAGAACCTTTATTGCCTGGTAGAGGATACAAAATGTTATTAAATAATCACACTATGAATGTGCAATTGCAAACTGACATGTGTATTCTGAAGGACAAGAACATGGTTCTCTGAGAATCTAATATAGTCAGATCTTATTGGCAAATGCTTTCTGAGGGATTAGTGATCAAATAAAAGTTTGAAGAATGGCTAAGAGATTATGTATTGGTATTAAAAATGGCTCTACAGACAAGACAGAATTCATCAAAGTCCTCGCTTAGTATATAAAGATTTGGGTATTTTTTTCCTTCTTACAAACAGTAAGATTTAAACATTGTGTACATGTGAATGTGTGTGTGTGTGTGTGTGTGTTCTGGAAAAATAGAAAGTTAAAATGAAGAACAGGTTGGAGATAGAAGGGACAGATGCAACAGTCAACGAGGGAGCTGGTAATGGTGGCTTAGACAAGGTCATGGCGTCACAGGGGCCATCAGGCCTTGCATTCTTGTCTTTTTACGGCAAATACTCAAAACACAAAACCTTCACTCCCATATTCCTTTGCATTTTCTACTTCATCTTGCCCCTCCCATTCTTGATTTATTTCAAAATGCTTTGAATTATGCTGACATTCCATTCCACTTTAAACATATTTGCCTATAATATTTAACTCATGTTTCTTTGAAATATTGAGTTGAATTGGTGTTAACTTATCTCCTAAAAATTCTATTTTCCTACAGCCTTGTAAGAAAGAGATTGCATCCTTTTCCTTATCCAAAAGGTCAGCAGGGTGTATTTATCTTGTGGCCTCTTTTCTTGGCTTGCAGGACAATCATTTTTTTCTGTCTTTCATCTGTCCTCTGCCTATAGGTGGCTGTTGGCTACTCTCCTCTTCTTACAGGAACACCAGTCATACTGGGTTACAGCTGACTTTGAAAGGTTCCATCTCCAAATACACTCATATTCTGAGGTATTGGTGGCTGAAACTATAGCATAAGAATTTGGAAGGGGACACAATTCAGCCTAACTTCAGATACATGTATATAAATCTAGATAACTGGAAGGAAGATGTGGTCATAATAAAAACTTAAAATATGGAAATGGCTTTAGAATCAGGCCATGGGTTTTGAGAAGATTCCTAAGAAAGCCTACAATGGCTTGTGACTTAGGGCCTTTCATAGGCTGTGTGTGGGGTTTAATAAGATCTTTAGTTTGGGCTTAGTGGAAAGTAAGGTGAAAGTTACTGAAAACTGAAAGGCTGAACAGCTTTGTGATGTAGTGGAGGAAAGTCTAGCATCCCTCTTCCTTATAGTTCTACGGAAAGGAGAAAACATATTTGGTCACCTGGGGCAATACAGGTAAGAGGATTAACAACCAAAGTTTTAATAGTGACCACTGGTTTCTGGTTTCCTCCTAGTGCTAGTAGTAAAACAGGAGGAGAGAGATAAAGTAATGGGAGGATGGTAGCAAAAGTGAGCCAGGGCTTGATGGTTTCAAATATGTTCACCCTCTACAAATGACAAATGGTGTAAAAAGTTACTGGCTGTAACCCACATTCTCCGGTTCTTGTCTTATCCAGAGAATGAAAGTAAGCCACAAGGAATGCATTGCAAGCACAGAGAGAGTTTACTGGAGCAAAAGTGTACAGTGTACTCTGGAGGGTTACTCCTGGCACACATCTGAGGGAATCCTGGCTCCTGGGTTTCTGTCTCACCCCTTTTCTCCCATCTGGCCTCTCCTTTGTGAAGTTGTCGCTTCCCCTTTCTTCTTGGCCAATGAGGATGTTGTCTCCTCCCTTTCAACTTAGCTGGTCAGGCCCAATTGTGTCCTGGCACTGAAACACTGAAACCCTCGGGTGGGGAGGGGGGTAAACTGCAGAGTCCCATAATGTGTCCTGTGTTGTTTCTACTGTGTTTCTTAGTGACTTGTGGTTTAACTTTATCTTGTTATTGTTACACTGCAATGTGTTACTCAGCATCCCTGTTCACACCGTCTGTTTTCATACTTTCTCCACCCATGTCTCACTTTTCTGTACGCCAACCATGTTTGACACTTACGGTTACCCTCATCTCTCAGTGTGTTCTCTTACTCAATATCTCCTTGGTTCACACTGCCTGCTCCATACTTCCTCAGCTCATGTCTTACTTCCCTATCTATGCTAACATAAAAATTAAGAAATGACTTTTGATAAAATGTCCAATTCGGAATACTGCCAGGAAAATATAGACCAAAGATGAAGTCAAAGTGTGACTGTGTTAAAAAAAAAAAAAGGTGTGACTGTGAAATCTTTGGTTAACATCTCAAAAGCATAAAATTCAGCCTGAATGCAATTCTGGCAGATGCAAGGATATGTCTCAGAGTTTCTCTCAATCATATATAAAGCTTCCAGAAAGCTTGAGGGCATTGTTCGTTAGCCATTTCAGCATGATACCAGGGGATGGACAGGCTTATCTTGAAGAGTTTCGTGCTGGGGCTTTTGTCTAAAGCACAATTAGATTAGACCCCAATAAGATTCATAGAAGATCCACAAAGTTTATATAAGAGCTATTGCTACGGCTCGAATAGTTGTGCCCTCCAAAACTATACTGAAATTAATCCCCAAAGTAGCAGTTTTGAGAGATGAGGTCTTTTAGAGGTGATTGGGTGACAAAAACACTGATCTCATGAATGAATTAATCCATTCATGGTTTAATGGATTAATGGATTAATTGGTTATCACAGGAGGGGGGCTGGTGACTTTATAAGATGAGGAATTGAGGCCTAAAGTAGCACACTACCCACCATCGTCATCGCCATGTAATACACTGTGCTGCTTTGGGACCCTTTGGAGTGTTCCCACCTGATGAGGCCCTGTGACATGGGACTCTGTAGCCTCCATACATATAAGAAATAAAATTATTTTACTTATTTCCTTTTTAACAAAAAATAACAAATGAACTAATACAGTTATATATGCAGATCATCAGCAGCTTGGATGAAAAGGATAAGAAACTAAAACAAAATAAATCAGCAAAGACTCCTTTGATCCCCAAATTTTATAAGCTACCACTAGCATGTGGTGGCTGATAAAACCACTCAGCTACAAACACATACTCTCTTTTATTAAAAAAAAAAAAAAAGAACATAGAATGGAATCAATAGACTGCAGAGTGGAACTTCATAGCGAGGGAGAGTTTTTTCCAGGACTTGAGTTATAATCAAGAAACATCTCAGTTTTATTTTAGAAAAAATATGGAGCAGTGAGACATTTATGCCAGTCTATTTTTCTCCTTTTCAACAGGAATGTTTGTAATGAACATCCTGTGTTTGTTCCACCATGAAGTTTACATAAGGGGAATACAGGTAAATTATCTCTTTATATAACAGGCCAAAATAAACTGTACTCAAATGTTATACTTATTGGACTACATCGAAGGCATTTTCTCTGATTTTGGACTTTGGACTGAATCTATAATAGGATGAGACTATCTCTTAAAAGAGAGAGTGTGTGTGTTTTGCACGTAGAAAGGATGTATAAAATCAGAATCCAAAGTGCAAACTGTAGTGGTGGACTGTTTGGGATAAGTTGCCATGCACTAATAAATAATTTATGTACACATATTGTTTAATTCTGTAATTTATATGTCTGTTGAGTCAAAACTAAAAAACAAATTAGATTTTAAAGCTACTTAAGGTTATTTACCATAGAAGAAAATGTTCTAATTCTGTAGCCTATTGTATATTATTTATTGGAATTTTCCACTCTGATCTCTCTCCATCTTTGTACCTTCATCCTTAAATGTCCATCGTACATCTTATCTGAAACCAATGATGCAGGTTTCTTATTCCCAGAATAACCTTATGCCCCAGTGTTAATGCAAAATGTTTCATCTCTTTGGAGTGTCTTTCTACATTTCTATTTATCTGTTTTAACTGGAAAACATTGGAATCAAACCTTTGTATAACAATTGCACAATGATCTCTCTGTGAACTTTCCCCCAACATGTTCTTACTTTTAAATCTCAGATGGTCCTCTAGCACCTCTATTAACCTCAATGATATTACTTATCACAGACAAGATGATTCCCCCCACTTATACCTAGACTGGGGACTGTCAAAGAACAGACTAAAATATTTTCTTCAATTTAAAAATAAAAAATAAGTAAAGCTAACAAATATCTGGACTTAAAGGAGACAAAACTGTTTTAGTGTTAGTCATCAATAATTTGTCATGAAGACAAACTTCATATGCATGGATTCTCTAAAAATTAGAACCAGTGCATAAAGGAAAACTGGAATTATTTTTTGCTTTTTATATAAGTCTACTGACAAACAGTAAAATCCAGAGTAAAACTGTTTTTTAAGTTTAATACAAAACAAGCATTTTAGCATTTTTACTTTTCTCTTTAAAGCCTCGAGAATACAAAGCTAAAAATCCTTTATCTCCTGGGTCCAGAAGTCAGTAAATTTCAAGTATAAGAGAAAGGAAAAAAACAGCATACAAACTTGGAATTCAGAAAACATGAGTGCCATTTCCTTCTCTGAAAGGAAAAAAAAGAAACTTGTTTTCTGAGCCTGCTAAAATTTTGGCACAATAAATACAGTAAATGGTTTAGGGGATGAAATAGAACTTACCTTAAAGAAGATGGTTCTAATTTCAGTCTAGACATGATCAGAATAAGATCACATTCATTGTATCAAAAATAATTGGAAAATTAATAACTTTGATATATTTATATTAAAATGTAATGAAATAAAACTGTCTATAAAAACATGGTTGACCATAGTAAGTATAAAATTATACAAAAGAAATAGCATGAAAGTAAAAACAAAGGATACAATTGGTGGCCAAAACAGTAGTGGGTCCAATTGGACAAAAAGCCTTGGACTTACTCTGTAGAAAAAGGAGAGAGAACTGAGTAGCAACATAAGCTTAGTTTGAAGAGTTTCAGAGAAAGGAGGTTGGAAGAGAAGCACTAGTTATTCAAATTTCATGAATAACTCAAAGACAGAGAGCAGGTGCATCAGAGAGAGGGCTGCCCTATTCCATTCTGAGGTGTCACACTAGAACACTGAGTCATGAGAGTGGTTTACTTCCCTTAGAGTAGGATTCCCATTGATCTGGTCAATATGCACTCACTCAACTTCCACTTTGGCACCTGACATTTTTGTAGATACTGAGAATATAGCAGTGAACAAAACAACATCCCTATCCTTGTGATTCATACTCTATTAGGAAAGACCAACAGTGTGAGTGTGTGTACAAGGATAAGAGTAACCAAGAAAATAAGTAAGCAAATGGAAAAAAGGAACTACAGCAGATTTGTTGCCCATAAAAGTCTTTTTTTTTTTTTCATATTTTTGTGACAGAGTCTCACTGTGTTGCCTCAGGCTAGAGTACCATGATCTCAGTCTATCTCACAACAACCTCAGACTCCTGGACTCAAGTGACCCTCCTGCCTAAACCTCCTAAGTAGCTTGGATTATTGCCCATGTCAGAATGCCTAGCTTTTTTTTTTTTTTTTTTTGTCTATTTTTAGAAGAGGTAGAGTCTCACTCTTGCTCAGGCTGGTCTTGAACTACAGAGTTCAATCAATCCTCTTACCTAAGCCTCCCAAGAGTGTTAGGATTACAGATGTGAGCCATGATGCCCAGCCATATAATTCATTCTAATTAAGAGAAATAGGGCCGACAGTATTTAGAAAAGTTCCCACATACAGATGATTCTTAATAAATACTGTCTATGGATGAATTAATGAAAGAATGATAAATGAATATGAATGTTGTTAAAGACAAGGCTGCAAAGAATACTAGCTGTAAGTTTGATACTATTTTGAAAGAATATACTATACATTAAAGGTTTGTGTTTTGTTACGTAAAAAGCAATAGTCTACTTTCACTGGAAGTTTAGTTTTTAACACTTCTAGGTGAAGAATTACACATTTTTGGTATAGTTAGACAAAGTAACACTAGAGTTGTGGCAACATGAGCTGAATCAAAATAATCGTTAAGAAAAAGTTGTACTTTCTAAGTGCCTATTATGTGCTGTGTAAAAGGTGCCATCTAATATATTCTCATTTAATGTTCATTGCAACATTAAAAAACAAAAATTACGTGTTCCATGTTGTAGATGATGGAGGCTTTGACGAGCTGGGTACCTTGCAAATATCCATTTGGTTTATGAATGACAGAACCAAGATTGGAACTCAGATTACCTACAACTACAATGCTACATTACTAAGAAAAGACCTATAGATTTATTCTAAACCGAGAGTTTTATTGTAAAACAAACAAAAAAGTTTACACTGAAATAATTTATTAATAAACCAAAATGTAATGTTATACATGGAACAACATGAATGAATCTAAAATATATGCCCAACAAAAGAAGCCACAGAACATCAAGAAAAGACAAATATCATCAATATTTCCAAGAAGCTGATCTGCACTTACTTAAGAGAAAGGGTTTGAGGCTGACCTCAAAAGGATATTAGGAATATATTTGGATGATTTATATATCTTCGATATGGTGGCTACATAGGTAAATACATTTTGTCAAAACTTACGAAACTAAATATTAAAATGAAGACATTTTGTTTGCAAAGTATAGCTCAAAATTTTTTATTTTAAAAATTAAAAAAATAGCATACAATGTTTTTTAATGTTCAAAAATTACCAATGATTTTGAATAACTTAAGCAAAACAATATAAAATTTCTCGCCTTTGTTATTCATTTAAAAGCAAAGCACTGAAAAAAATGTGTACAATATTGGTCTTTTCTCTCTGCTACATGGTTTGTATTCACTTAGCAAATATTTCTAAAGATATAGGGCTTCAGACAAATCATCTAACATCAATTTGATCAAAAGCTTTTTTGGCTTTCGCTGTTAGTATTAATATAAAATTTTCTTGGATTCTGCAAAAATCTAAATTAAGCTAAGTCATCTGTAGACAGTGTTGGCTGCAATCACATTTTTAATAATGCTTATCTGCCTTTGTGCATAAGTGGAAAGTGAATTGCAAGTTTAAGAGACAATACCTTGGGTTTGGTTTTACTGTCTAATATCAATCCGAAAGAAATTTCACTGCAATCTAGTTAATCTTTATATTATCAACCTATGTAATCACCATATTATATTTTATTGTCAAAGGCTATTCTTTTCCTATGGATCCATTTCTTATAATCATTGTTACTACGTACCTGACCCACAAAAAGGTTGGATGGAGCTCAAATTAAGAAATAGTTTCTAAATTTTATTTTTAGTCAAGGGAGTTTCCTTAATTACTTGAGAAGGACAGTTACATAGTATGGACTTATTTTTTCTGACATACAACTTATTTGTGAATTTTGACCTCTTAGGATGTTGAATGACTCTGATTCTGACCTAAATGCTCATATTCTTACACTGCCACAGATATAATAATAACAGTGAAAACTTCCAAAGGAATAGTATTTATCTTAAATCAGAGTAAAAAGAAAAAAATAAAGTTTAATATGGAGCAAACCAAAACACTTACTTGATGTGCCATTGGTGCTTGAAGTTGCCTGTGCTGTTAGCCTACAATTACACAGTGTGTTCAGGACTGAAATGATGTGTGATAGAAATTGTCTGAAAAATCATAAAATGTGTTTGCTTTAATTTCCTGTGTAGACCTGGGGTTCACATAGTCCCTTTGGGAAGACTGCATCTCCGAAACAGGTCATATTAGAAAATAGAGGGCGTGTGAGACCATCAATTCACATCCACATTGTGCTGATGAGGGAGCACATCAGTGAAAATAGACTAGAACTTCAGATAACCAACCAACCAAACAAACAAAAAAACCCCACTTCCATTCCATAGCTACAACAGTGGCTAAATTAGTTTGGCAAAAGACTAATAAGAATTGTGATCAAAAGATGAAATCCACAAAAAGAACATGTTAGAATGGTCTTTTTCCTTTGGCATATCACATTTCTTTTTCCTTCAGATTCCCATTGGAAATATTGCTTTTCTGACTTTATTACCAGGACAATGTGTATCATTCTCATTGGTATTCAAAAAGGATATTGCCTTAAATGGGGAAGTGTGTGTTTTCTATATTTGACTTTCCATCAAACCCTGGTTTTATGGTTGAGAAGTTTATGCCTCAGACCTGTACTCTCTTGTTCGTGAACCTGTGGCCTTGTGGCATGCAAAGTAAGATAGCTGGCAAGGAGAGTACAGTACTTGTGATTGCTGGGCAGGTTTCCCTAGGCCCTTCCTAGAGCAGTGAATTAATGGAAGTTTTTTAGACATATATTGAGAAAAGTCGATTAAGTGAACTAACATAATTTTAAAATATATTTTGTCTATTAACCATTCCTAGAAATAATAATGAAATTTATCATGTTTCTTTTAGTAATTTTTAAATAATAATATTTCTGTTATAGAATATTTCTAGCAGAGTTATTCTTTATATTATCTGAAATGACAGGGGTTTTCTTTACATAATCCCTTTTTCAAACACCAGGCAGTATTTTTTACAGAGGAATTTAGAGAAATTTTTTTCAAGTTATTTTATGAAATAATGTTTAAATATATTTAACTGCAAGTTTATTCCTAGATGAAAATAAAATAAATTTATAAAAAATAAAGGAGTTTAGGTTTATGTCTTCAGTGACTAGTTAATTAATTGATTTGGATAGTTGTTGGTTGCTCAAATAGTTACTAATGGCCTCAGAGCCTGCAAAAAACAGTGTTTAATGCTTGTTACACTGAATTTAGGGAAGGCATTTCAATATTAACAAAGTTTGGTTTTCTCATTCTAGAAATGAAGAGATTCTAGAACTGTCAATATCTTTAGAAGAAAAGAGAAATTTCAGAAGATTTACATCATCTACTTTTTAAAAAAGACTACAAGGCAGTAGAAATCAACATTATGGTATTAATGTAAGTATAGACACGTAGGTCAATGGAATAGAAAACTTGAGAAATAGATCAATACATACATAGTTAGGTGACTGTCCACAAAAGTATCAAAAATTATTCAATAAGGAAGAGGTAATCATTCAAAATGTTTTTTTTAATTTTATTAAATCATAATCATGTACATTAGTGCAATCATGGGGCACAATGTGCTGACTTCATATACAATCTGAAATGTTTTCATCAAACTGTTAAACATAGCCTTCATGGCATTTTCTTAATCACTATATGAAGACATTGGTATTCTACATTTAGTAAGTTTCACCAGTACCCTTCTAAGATGCACGGTAGGTGCGATCCCACCAATTGCCCTCCCTCCACCCATCCTCCCCCTTCCCCACCCCTCCCCTTCCCTGTTTCCCGTATTCTTGTACTATAATTGGGTTTTGAAACAATTAAACATATAAAAAATTGTCAATCCTTATGCCATATCATATACAAATTTACATAGACATTAAACAGAAGTGGAATAATGGATCATAGACCAAAATATAATGGTATCTTTGAGTTTTTTTAATTAGTCAAAAATTTCATGTATAAGAACACAAAAAGAACAAACCATGAAAGTGAAACAAATAAAAGAAAAAACCAAAAACAAATGCTATAGACCTCATCAAAACACAAACAACAAAGACAAAACTGAACTACTGCTTTTCAAAAGACATGAAGAAAATATAAAGGCACAGATTAAGAGAAAACACGTGCAAAATAAATAATAGATATTTGATGAGTAAATTATACCCATTAGATATAGAAATAACATATGAAACACAGCAGGAAAAAAGTAAAACAATTAACTAGCTATTTCCCAAAGGAAATAAACATACGGCTATTAAACTTATAAGAAGTTGGTAAACATCATTAGTTTTCAGGGAAAGAACAAAACAAAATAACACAGGTCCTTAAATAAGGTTTAACTCAACATCATTCAAAAAATGTGTGTTCTTTGGCCATCAATTAGGCTATCTTCATTTGAAAAGTTTCTACTTATGCCATTTGCCCACTTTTTTAATGGTGTTGTTTGATTTTTTCTTGTTGATTTGCTTCAGTTCTTTGTAGATTCTGGTTAGTAGCCCTTTATCACATGATAGCTTGCAAATATTTTCTCCCATTCTGTAGGTTGTCAACTGCCTTATTGATTGTGTCCTTGGCTATGTAGAAACCTTTTATTTGATAAGGTCCCATTTATTTGTTTTTGTTGATGTTTTCAGTGTCTTCATAAATTCTCTGCTCAGCCTAGTATCTAAAAGAGTTTTCCCAACATTTTCTTGTAGAATTCTTCTAGTTTTCTGCCCTCAATTTAAGTCTGTTATCCATCGTGAATTAATTTTTGTGAGTGATGTCAGGTGCCAATGCTGTTTCAGTCTTTTACATGTTGCTATCCAGTTTTACCAGCGCTTTTTATTGAACAGAGATTGTTTCCCCCAGTATATGTTTTTTTCTGTTTTGTCAAGATCAGATGCAAATATGAAGATGGTTTGATATTTGGTTCTCTGTTATGATCCATGGGTCTATGTCTCTTTTTATGACAGTATCATACTATTTTGCTTACTCTAGCCTCGTAGCGTGAAGTAAGTAAAGTGATGAAAAATGTTTAACATCTCTAATCACAAGGGAAATGCATATCAAAACCAAAATGAACTATGACCTTACCCCTGTTAGAATGGCTCATATCAAAAAGTCTCCAAACAGTAGATGCTGGCAGGGATGCAGAGAGAAAGGGATACTTCTACACTATTGGCGGGACAGCAAAGTAGTGGAATGCAGTATGGAGATATTTCAAAGAAACTAAAAGTAGAATTACCATTTGATCTAGTAATTCCACTACCAGGTATTTACCCAAAAGAAAAAAAGATGTTTTATGAAAAAGAAAAAAAAAATGTTAACTTGAATTTTTATGGTAACACAATTAAATGCAAAGACGCAGAAACAACCCAAGTGCTCATCAATACATGAGCAGATTAGAAAATGTGGTATATGTATACCATGGAGTTCTACTCAGCCATAAAAAATGGTGATCTAGTATCTTTTATAAAAAAATGGATAAAACTGGAGAACATTTTTGTACGTATTACAAGAATGGAAAAACAAACACCACATGTACTCAAAACTAAATTGGAACTAGTCGATCAACACTTAGGTGTTTTTTATCTATATGATAAATATCATTTTTTATGGGATATGTGGTATTAGATATCATCATAATACATAGAAATAGTCATAATACATTAGAAATAATCATCGTATCATCCACAATAATACAATGATTACTTCTATATAACGTAGGATTCAATCTGATAATATGCTCCTTCATTTTTACATCTAGGTTATTAGTGCTATTAGGCTGTTGTTAATTTCTCTTAGAGTGCCGTTGACTGATTTTGCTGCTATTTTTGTAGTAATGATTTCAAGAAATGAATTATGATATGTTTCCCCCTCTCTTATTTTGTAAGGGAAATTGTTGGAAATTGGTATTATTTCTTCTTTAAGTGTTTGCTAGAAATTTCAAGTGAAACCATCCAGAACTGGAGATAGTTTTTCCAGAATAAATTTCAGAATAAATTCAATTTTTGTAATACCATTAGGGCTATTTTAGTTAACCATGTCATTTTCAATGACTTTTTATAGTGATGTTCTCAAGGAATTAGTACACTTATTGATATTGTTGGATTGATGTTGAATTTGTAGTAATTTTTCTAAATTATCCTTTCAATGTCTATAAATTCTGTAGTAACATCTACTTTCATTATTGATATTGATCATTACAGCTGCTCTCGTTTTTTCCTTATTGATCTCATTAGAGATGTATGAGTTTATTTTCTCTTTTATTTTTTATTTTTAATTTATTTTTTATTTCCAAATATTTCAGGGGTACAAATTTTGGGCTACATGGATTACTTTTGCACTGCTTAATTATTTCAAGTGTTATAAGGATACAAATATTTTTGGTTACATGGATCACTTTTTAATTTTTGAGTCATGGTTATAAGTGTTCCTGTCACTGAACTAGAGTTTACTATAGCCATTAGGTAGGATTTTTCCCATCTCTTCCTCTACATTCCCATTGCTTAATTTCTGTAAAGTACACACTATTCCCATGTGAAACCTTTAGTTACTTCCAATTTAATAGTGAGTACATGTAATGATTGGTTTTCCATGCTTTAGGTATTTCTCTAAGAATAATTATTTCCAGTTTCATCCAAATTGTTGCAAAAGGCATTAAGTGATCCCTCTTCATGGCTGAGTAGTATTCCACAGTATACATATACCACATTTTGTTAATCCACTCATGAATTGTTGGTCACTTTGGTTGATTTTACATCTTTTGCAATTGTGAATTGTGCTATAATAAACATTTGAGTGAAGGTGCCTTTTTGACAAAATGACTTCTTTTCCTTTGGGTAAATACCTAATAGTGGGATTGCTGGATCAAAAAGCAGGAGTGATCTTTTTTGTTAGTTTGTTTGTTTGTTTTTAACGGTTTTTGATTTTATAAAGTTTCTTTTGTTTTTCTGTTTACAGTTTTATTGTTTTTTGGCTCTTATTTTTGTTATTCTTTTCATCTGCTTATTTATAGTTTCTTAAGATAAAAGTTCAGGTTATTTGAGATCTTTCTTCTTTTGCAATATAAGCATTTAATCAATTTATCTCTGAATATTTTATTAGCTGCATTTAACATATTTATTTGTGATATTTTCATTTTCATTCATTTAAAAATTTTTGTTCTTTTTTTTCTTTTAAAAATATTTTTAATTTCCTTTGAATTTTCCTCTCTGCACTACGGATTATTTAAAATGTTATGTTTATGGCTTGGCACCAGTAGCACAGTGGTTACAGTGCCAGCCACATACACTAAGACAGGTGGGTTTGAACCCAGACTGGGCCAGCTAAACAACAATGACAACTGCAACAAAAAATAGCTGGGTGTTGTGGTGGGCACCTTTAGTCCCAGCTGTGTGGGAGGCTGAGGCAAGAGAATTGTTTGAGCCCACCAGGAGTTTGAGGTTGCTGTGAGCTGTGATGCCATGGCACTCTACCAAGGGCAGTATAGTGAGATGCTATTTCAAAAATAAATACATAAATAAATAAAAATAAAATAAAATAAAATGTTTGATTTTCAATTCCATGATGATTTTCCTGTTATCTTTCTGTTACTGGTTTCTAGTGAAATTCCAGTATGCTCACAGAACATACTTTGTATGAGTTCAAATATTAAATTAGTTAACATATGTTTTATTACTCAGAATATGGTCTACATTGGTATTGTGGTTTGAATGCATATACACCCCCCAAGAAATGAAAACAGATGTTAAGAACTTAATGCCCAACACAACAGTTTTAGTAAGTGGAGCCTAATAGCAGGTGTTTAGGTCATGACGGATCTATCCCCATGAGTGGGTTAATGCAGATTGTAAGAGTGGTTGAGTTTTTTAATTCATTCGCTTACTTTGTCATGCATGCTCTTTGCTTTCCATGGGATGAGGCAGTAAGAAAGCCTATGCCGGAAGCAGGCTCCTCAACCTTGGACTTTCCAGCCTATAAAAATTTAAGAATTAGGGCGGCACCTGTGGCTCATCGAGTAGGGCGCCGGCCCCATATACCGAAGGTGGTGGGTTCAAACCTGGGCAAAACAGAAAAACAGCCGGGCGTTGTGACAGGCGCCTGTAGTCCCAGCTTCTTGGGAGGCTGAGGCAAGAGAATCGCCTAAGCCCCGGAGTTGGAGGTTGCTGTGAGCTGTGTGACGCCACGGCACTCAACCGAGGGCAATAAAGTGAGACTCTGTCTCTACAAAAAAAAAAAAATTTAAGAATTAAAATCTTTTTAAAATTTGGTTTGGTAATCATTGTGAGTTAATTGATGTGATCATATTATTTACATTTAGTATGATTATCCAGAGATTTGGTGCTAGTCTATCATTTTTAATTACTTGTTTTTTTTTAAATTTCTCTTTCTCCTGTCTTATTTATTTACACCATTTTAGTATGTCACTTAATTTAACTATTGTGTGTTTAATTAAACCCTTTATAAAATGTTGAGGCGTTTGCTTTGTCTTGCTTTAGTGATTTGAAATTTTAGATTTTACTATGCACATAGTTTTAAATCAACATTTCACCACTTAAAGTGGAAGATAGAAAACATGCTGCAGGATAGGTCTTTTACCTGCATTGCCATGTGTTCTACTTGTCCTCAATATCACATCTTCATACATTGCAAACCTTATTAGTAAATAGATGTATTTTATGCAAGTCCAAATTTTACTGATTCTTTGTACGCTTGTTGTTTTCAATTGCATCTGGCATATTTTGAATACCATGTTATCAGACCTAGGCTATTGTTTAAATTATATGAATATTTTCATTATAGCAGGCAATTGAACAATATAAGTTCTGGCCCCAAGTTCTAACATGTGTAACTCTACTTCAATTCATTTTTCAAAGCATTTTCCAACTTTTCTGAACTTTCTGGTATGTGGGTCATTCAGTGGCAAGTGTGGGACTTGACTTACCTCTTTGTTCAATTCTCAACAAAAATATATCTATGCATATGCAAATCAGGGGTGAACCCAGAAGAGTCATAAACAATTTTATGGATCACTTGCCTAAACTCCTCTCTTTTGATGGCTTTTTGATTTCTGATTTCTTTGCTTTTACAACTTTCAGTCAGAACTAGATTTTATTTAATCCTTTCTACTGCTGCTTTGTTTAAATTTCAGATTCATATGAGGGTACACATGATTAGGTTGCACTGTCAGCAATTTTAGATGAAGTTCAATTTGTAGTTGAACTTTTAATACTTTTATAGCCATAAATGGGACTGAATAATTGGAGAACAAAAAAAGAAAAAATCAACAGAGGTTCATCCCACCTTCACAGACCACAACCTCTCCGACCAAAGAGCTTTCCCCTCCTTTAAAGTTGTGGGTAATTTCAGGCACATGCTGCAGCCACCATTACTGTCCTCTTTCCCACTCCTCAAGGATCTTTCTTGAAGGTCTCTTTTTCTGTATTGAAATCTACTTCCAGGTTTCAGGTTGCTCTGAGACACAGTTGTCAGACACTACACAGGTAAATATAAACGATAAACTCATGGTCATTTCAGTGATATTTTGTGTTCTCACCTTCTCTCTAATCCATCCTCCACCGTTTAATCTCTGGAGTCTTCTGATAGTTGCTCCATCCATCTGTCCAGATTTTATCCCAGTATTCGGTGAAAGAATCAGGATAATAAGCACCTACTCATTCTTTCCTGAAATTAAAATTTTCATAATTTTATTTTAATTCACAAACAGTTAAATCTCAATATTTGTCCTGTGAAACATCTTAAGTGTTTAGTGCAAATTAGTTAAAATTTATCTGCATTACAGAAATGAAAACATTACAATTATTACCCAAGTTATTAAATCTATTTATCAATAGTAGAAGACTCTCCAATATAAATAATGCAACTGTGAGCCCGTGGATAAAATCATTTCGGTGTATTCCACCTTTTGGACCTCATACCCAAATGCTATAGCTGTGCTACTTAAAATTTAATTCTGGTGTCCATTGCTGAGTGAGGCAATGCCATTAGAAGATTAGGCAAATGATAAAGCATTCAGAGTTCCTGCCACACTGCTTCAGACTTCATCCCTTGTACTTATCACCTAGAAAGAAAAGTTTATGAAGAGGCAGGAAGGATATTTTCTCCTTATTTTTTCAGTTCAGAGTTGTTCCTTCTTTTCTTCCAGGAAATCTCCAAGATTCTACATTTCTCTTAGATTGTTGAGGGCTGCCAAATTCAGTGTTACAATATGCTTTTCACATGACAACCGGAGTTACCTGTGTAGTGTCTGACAACGGAGGGTGCTCTCTGGAGGTCTCTGACAGAAATCAGCATGCTCGAAATGCTGCCAGTGTCAAAGGAGGAAAGTGCTTATCTCTTGGAAGCACCAAGATCTGCCAGGAACACATGATTGTGAGAGGAAAATACTAACCACAAACCACAAACTTATTTAGCTTCTACGTAAAGTGCATCTGAGTAAGACATACTAAAAGGTCACAAGATATACAGAAAGTTTTCAACATCCATGCTTTCAAGGTATTCTATTTTTTATTTTGTCACAGTCTTACTCTGCTAAGAAAGCTTAATGTTTCAAGAAATGTCGTAGTAGAGCATTATTCCTTAAAATAAAAATCTCTTTGACTATGGCAAATAGCAGGCTGTAAGAAGTTCCAAAGAAACTACTGTGAATCTGTCCACATGAAAAACAAGTTGCTGGCATATATAAATATTTTGATGATTTTAAATTTATCTCTTCAAAGGCTATGAATAATCTTAGGTGTATAAGAGTGACCCAGCATTTCTCTTTATTGACACTAATTGTTACAGGAACAGTGGAACTTTGTGTATGTGTGAAAAGAAGATGCAATAAATAAAATAATTCTATGACATTATACTTTATCATTCTTTTTTAGACAAAATATGCATGATTATTTTTGAATATTGTTGTATTTCCTTGATGAATGCATGAATGCTTAGAGCTTTGCATAATTGAAAGTTTCTGGATGACAATACTTTTATTCCCTCTCTCTGAATGTATGTACATTTATAAATATAATACAGTTATAAAATTGGGATATTCTTTATAAATATTTTCCTAAATACATACTTGAATGAATAATAGTTAGAGTCTAAAATGCCCAGATAATTTTAATTTGGGATATACTTTTCAATTCAATGGAGAACCATACTTAAACACTAAGTAAAATAATCTTCCCAATGTATAATGAACTAATATTAATTTACATTTTTAATATAATGAATGAATATCAGAAAAAGAAGCATCCTCAGTGTTACTCTTAAACATGTTCACATGCCCTTCCTCACAAGTTGTTGGAGTAGTTAGCCATGTATCTAAAAATAGTTGAAGGAAACAGAGAAGGACTTCTTCAAAAATGTTCAGGTGCATTTATGAAGTGCCGTGTTTAATAACTCATTGTTTTAATTTGAGGCATTTATTCCAGGGGAGTGCTATAAACACGAAATCACTACTGGGAGGCCAATGTATAAAGCTATTTATTAATATTATCTTAACCATCGTTGGTTTGTCAGAACGCTTTTCTCTAAAATCAAAGAGCAGGGTTATGAGAATAAGGAGTAGCAATATCAGGTGAGGTTTGCTAGGGAGAACGAATTGCAACTGAGGTGCTATTGGGAACTTTATTTTTTGCCAAAACTTTGGTTCTGGATTCAATGGGAAAGAAGATGTCAACAACAAATAACAATTACTTCCAAGATTTTCTTGAAACTAGCCCCAACACAAAAGCCTGGAAATGGCGAATACTTACAAAATACACTAAAAAAAAAAAATCTTGCAGATACATGTGTAAAATACCAAGGTATTTAACAGTGAAATTATTCCCTCTTCTTTCAGATACTTCCATTGCAATTGGCTTCAAGCTCCAAAATAGACTTCAAGAAAAAAATCAGTCATTACACTGTTGAATGGTTCTTGGAAATGCACATGCATAAGAAAAGGTATAAGACAATATTATTCTGCAAAGTCAGCAAAGTATTATTTGTTTACAGCCAGCTTTAATAGGATTAAAATCATCCATTAGTTTGCTACAGAACTCTAATCACCCAGGAAGGTCCATATTGGAACATATGAAGCCTATCATAGCATTATCTTGGCAGCATCTTGTCAAAGGATGCACTTGTCAAATAGGATTAGGAGGCTGCCAACAAATCCACTACACCTTTTTATAAAATCTTAGAAAGGTGTACATCTGAGGCACAAAGAGTGCAGGTATATTTGGATGGAAAATTGTGCTATATTATTATTTTCAAATTTATGACACCAGGATCGCCCAAAAGATATTTTTAAAAATTTAGAATATTTGCTCCCAATAAAGTCTGTATGCTATGGAAATAAAAGAGGTAATGACCAGTTTCCTGAAGGGCAACACAAGTACATTTTTGTGAGCTAGATTTTCCTGCATAGTAAAGTTGCCAACTTACTTTGGGTATCTCTTAGTGGGACTCAGTGTAACATGCACTTCACCTTTAAAGATCCCATTGGAGACCATCATATCTTTATTAACTGGTTGAGAAACCACTTTTTACAGACTAGAAAGCTGATGGAGTGAATCATCAAGTCACTAAAGGCCATTCACTCTCTTGAAGGAAAGTCAAGTAAGTACTTCTTTGTAACCTCAACATACACCTTCATGTGGAATATCATCTTTGTAGCAAGTCCAAATTGCTGATAGTCCTCTAATGAAAATATAGTCAATGTTGCAGTTGTTAACCAGTACATAAGGGACTTATGGGTCACAAAGGAAGATAGCTCGGATTCATTCCAGCTTTGCAAACACTTTGTGGGGATTAGTTTGAGTAGCCCAACATCTGTAAGATATTATTACAGCACAGAGCCTAGATTCCTACTAGGAGCATGTCCTTCTCCATCATGTGGGACACTGCAGAGTTATTATATCTTTTGATACGTGAAGGTGACCCCTGCTTATTTCTTTAAATTATAGCAGATTCCTCAGTTCACAACCATCCTAATTGCCAGACTGGAAGCGCTAAAGTTTTCCCAGATTCTGTTCAGCACCATCCGTTCAGACTCTCTCTCTCTCAGTACTGGGGTCATGGACCAGCTTCGGGTGATTCAGAGAACTAGACATGTGTGCAATGCTTCCTTCATACGCATATGATAGTACCTATCACATTGTGCTATCACTTTGTGCTGATGATTTATTCTCTTGCAAACAGCAAGATTACTTGACATCAAGGACCTTGCTTCCTAAAGGGATTATGAGGATGAATATTAAATTTTTTTCAAATGTATATACCTGTATACATGAATCTAGTGTAGGGGATAAACACTTTCTGTCAGCTTTGAGTTATAATTCCGATGCTATTGTGTCATCCCCTAGTTCCTATCAGGGATTTATCAATGAATGTTTATCTCAAAACCTCATAAATGTGATCCATATTTCATCCATAACACAGGTTATCTGCAAAATTACTACTTGAAACCAAAAAATGAAAGTAAAGGAAAAGAGTGTACAGGTATAAGTTCTAATGAGAAGCTAAATTGAATCTGATACGGATATGTGTTTATACACATAGAGAATACAGTTATTTTTTAAATCAATGAACAAGGCATTTCTGCTTGTTATACCATTCATATTAATACCGTATTGCTTCTCTCAAGTGCATTTTGTGATAACAGCATGAAATGCATTTCATTAAGTTAAAATGTGCTGGCATTAACGTAATGGCTGACGGCATCTCTAAATTGAGAGGCCTGCAGAGTTAGTTTTATGGAGGCATTTTCTGTAGCAAAAAAAACAGGGATATAGAATATCTGTGAGATATTGTTTCTCCTAAGGCAAGAATTTGTCCCTTTGGCCTACTAGACTTTTTTATGGGCTATAGTAGTATTAAACAAAACATAGCACCTTTGCCACTTCTTCCCAGGAAGCAATACTATATTGTCTTTAGTAGTACAAAAGCATCTTCAGAATTTTTGTATTAATTAGGTAATTTTGTATCCAGAGGATATGTCTGGATAAATTATTATGGAAAATAAAAAGCTGGATGTTTATAATTTTAAAGGAAGAAAAAATGTCAGTTTTACCTAGAGCTTATTAGAATGGAGAAATGTTCTAGTACTTGTATCCATAGTCTTTGTAAGATTTTAACAAGTTATCAGAATCAATATTCTTTGTTGAGGAGCAGTTTCAAAATTTCCCCAACTCTTCCAGTGCTGGGGCTGGATTTGTGCAGTTTTCTGTGACACATGCTAACACTGCTTTATAAACAATTAGGTGATCAGAGAAAGTTTGTGAAGATGATGTGAAATGGCCCAAAGCAGTAGCATATTTCTGTGATGTCCCTAATATATTTACCTGAGAACTTTCTAAAGAATAGATATTTTTACCTGGCATGAAAATGCACAAACCTATATCAGACTTATAATCTGTGTCAGTGAGCACTGTGCTTTGTGGCTGTTTCAGCTGGTTTGCTCTCTGTTGCCCAATAAAGACCAAAAAGTAAGAAAATGTGCAACTGAGTAGACACTATTTTTATATTTAATAGAAAATGCAAAGACCTGTTATTTAAAATTATCCTGAACAACAATAGTTATTTAGGAACTATTATTATCTGTGAGACTGAGCTAGAATTAGCCAGGGGCACAGCCTTCCAAGCCTTTGAAGAAACCACAGATATTTTTTTAAAGCAGTGTATTATAAAAAGAATGATTGTTACAATGAATTATGGAAGATTAGATGAAGGGGTGACTAGAGATGGCTTTGTGTACCCAGGATGTTTATTTATATAAAAACTGGAGGTCACTTGGTATTTGATATTGTCTTTAAAAATACCAAATAACATAACAGATTGTGATAGGGGAAAAAGAAATTCTGGTGGCTGCCCTCACATAACAGAGTATGGAGATGGAAAGTACTTATAACACTTTTCATTTTTATAGGGATTTTAACACCCAAAGTATATTTACATTTATTGACAAATTTGGGTCTCATTAGGGACTCTGTACATATAAAGAGACATGGATATAGTGTATCAATATAATATAGGCATAAAGTTTCAAAGCATTCAGAAGTACTGGAAAGAATCTAAAGGTAGAATATTATACTCATCCGTGTTCCATTGTTCACTGGTCGTCGTTTGGCTTACATTTGATAATTTATGAAAAGTGAATACTAGTAACAAACAAATTTATGAAATTGTGGGAGGATCAAGGTCAATACAAGGCTAAGCTAAGAAAATACCAATAAAGAAAAGCATGGACCAAGAATATATTTGGCTTCTTTGTAATCTTTGGCATTAATTTATTCATAAATCAATTCATTCATTCAATTAATCAGGTACACATTTACTTATAAAATATTTCCTACTTGTTTTCTATGAGCCATATAGTGTTCTAAAAATTAAAAATTCAAAGCTGAACCAGACAAGATTTCGCTGCCCCCAAATATCATTCTAAAGACAACATACTCCTTGCGACTCACTTTTGAACTTGAATTCTGTACCCTTCTTTGCTCATTACATTTTTAGTATGTAGACTTAGCTTCTTCAGATTTAGTACATTAGCCAGTGGAATCCATCCAGGATATCCTTAAGCCAAATCAGGAAAGCTTAATACCTCTTTGCTGTGATGAGACATGATTATTTCATTAAGACACAAAGTTTTATAGGCTTTAAATCTTGTAAGATCACACCTTCATGCCCTGAGATCAGAGAAGTCTCTTAAACTAATAAAGAAAAGCTTCTTTGCCCAATAGAGGCAAAAATAAATGGGAATACATATCTTGGTAATTTAAAACAATTTTTTAAGCTTACATGGTTTTATTAAAGAAACCTAACGGAAAGGAGAAAATAGTTACTTTTTGAGAAACAGAAATCAGGATAGCTCATGACTTCTCGAAAACTATAAAATTTAAGCAACTTGAATTGGAAAACATAGTCAAAAATGTACAGAGCCAGCCAGAGGTTAATAGAGATTAAGATAATAATGTGAGGTCTTTGCTAGCTGATCAGTACTAAGAAAATGTATAGTCCTGGACTAATGAGATTTTAGTCCTAGAAGATTTAATAACTCATTTTCATTAATAAAAAAATCAAGCTAATAAAATATCCAGCCTCCCCTATACTTTATGCAATCTTGTTCCTAATCTGTATAATTCTAGCCCAGTTTTTTCCTTCTTGGTTTCTCTCTGCTTTACCAAAATCAGATATGAACTGGTTGACATCCTATTATACATATTAAGATAATTTCCTTTCCTTGAAATATATCAGATGTAGTTTGCAAAGTCATAAATTAAATTACCACATTATATTCTGTCTTTTATTTGTATATTTGTCAAGCCCAACTTCCTCAAATATACTTCTCAGAAATTGAATTTTTAAGTTAGAAATAAAATAAGCTCCACAGTTATCTATCATTTAGTTTTCTGTACTTTTGTGGGAATTCAATACAGCCAAGATGTTTAGACATGATAACAAAGTAAATCATTTGGACTTCTAATTTTTAATAAAACTATATCTACACAAGCTGATAAACTCTGATAACCTAAAGTTGAATGTGGCATTTACCATTAAATTCTAAGTTTGGGTTTTCAAAAGTGTCTTAGAGTAGGAAGCTTATTTCCTGTGTACCTTACTGGTCAACAGATAGACATGGTTATTTCATTATAGATTCATGCTGCAACTATTCAAATCTCTTAAAGATGTGGTTACCGAGGGTAGAGGGGGAGAAAAGGAGATTACTGATTAGAAATAGTTATTACTTTATGTAAGGGATTTACTAACGTTATTCTCCCTGATATGTTTTATGTTTAGAAAAAGGCATCATAAGTTCAATTTCAGTTCATGTTGCGATAGAATGTGTCTTTTTTTTTTTTTTTTTTTTTGCAGTTTTTGGCCAGGGCCACGTTTAAACCTGCCACTTCCGGTATATGGGGTCTGCACCCTACTCCTTTAAGCCACAGGTGCCACCCTAGAATATATCTTTATGCACAACAGCAAGTGCTTCTAAGAGAGGTGAGTTCTATTTCTCAAAACATTACTTGGATATTTAAAAATCTGTGTTGGCATTGTTTAGCATTTCCTAATTAGTTCTGCACGTTTGGTTAAACTGTAGAAACAGAGGGCTAGCAGAACTTATAAGAAAAAAATTTTTTCACCTAGGAAAATGAATATGTGCACATGTGTTTATGTGTGTGAGTGTACATGTGTGCTTGTGTAAGACCTCTACAATAACACATAGAACTCTATAATTTTTCTATTGCATGTATATTCATCCTCTTCTACCATGCCTTTTGGAGTGTTTTGGTGTGACTTAAATAAAGACCAGAGTTAAGCCATCTTTTTTATCTTACTTATATACCCCTGCCACAACATATGTTTTCTCTGAGGGTAAAATTACATATTGAACTCCAGCTATGTGCTAAAATGTAGCAATTCTAATTCATTCAACATTTTAAGAAGGACTACAACAAAAATGACTATCAAAAGACTTAGTGCATAGAGTAAAACAATTAATTAAAGCGGGTTGGCTTTTACTGTAATGAATGAACAAGGAACAAGTATTTGAATAATCTAATTGCTTATTCAGCATTGTAAACTAAAATATATAGCATTTTACATTGATTTTACCACACCAAGTTTTGGCTGTGTCACTTCTCTGTATCCACTCATGGCAGGTAGAATCTTCAAGATTGGATTAAACAATGAATGAAGATTTAGGAAAGAGACACAAAGGGTTAAATAAAAACACATAACTGTTAAATAAAATAACAAAGGAAAATTGTTTTAGTTTTAAAGGAGAGCTTGAAATAATAAGAAATCACGGCTTCCTGAAACAGGGAAAAATCCAAAGCCAGAGAAAGCCAGATAACTTTTGATATACAATGTACTACTAAAAATGGAGAATAGAGTTCCTTATTCCCAGGTCTATTAGTGCATGTCAAAAGAGAGAGAAGAATAGAGAAAGCAAGAGCTCACTTCTTGGGCATGATTTGGGGGTCCCTAAAGAAAGGAAACATGTTAATTAATGTCATAGAACAAATAAGATGTAGTTTATGCAGTAGACTAGAAATTAAGATATCCATATTTATAAATTAAGTTTAATGGAAATAAATAGACTGATTTCACAATCCTTTATAAAGACCCATGTATAATAATTGCTGAATCCACTATTCTTTCTACTAACAAAGTTCTCTAACACCTGGAGATACACAGAAGTCAGAAGACTTCATGCTAGTGAATGAAATTCTAAGCTTGTTGATAAAGCAATTATCTTTGTTAAAGAGGCATGAAATTTGGCTTATCCAATACAGTCCCTGGTGTGTTAAGTAGAAGGGTTATATAAATCTTCATCATTGATAGAAATGTCTTTCAATGAAAATTAGGATAATTGAAGACATTAAATCATTATACTAAAGAATTACTCAATTCTCCAGCAATCTGAAAGAGATTTATAGATTATTATAGAGATTTCTGCTTGTTAGTGGTCTGTTAAGGATTTCTATTTTTTCCTGATTCAGGATTGGGAGGTTGTGTGTTTTCAGGATTTCATTCATTTCCTATAAGTTCTTCTTCATTTATGAAACTTAGTTTTGCAGGTTATAAAATTCTTGGCTGATTGTTGTTCTATTTAAGAAGCCTAAAAATGAGGCCAAATCCTTTCTGACTTGTAAGGTCTCCACTGAGAAGTCTGCTGTTAGCCTGATGGCGTTTCCTCTGTAGATTACTTTCTGCTTTCATCTTGATTCTTGTAGAATTTTCTCCTTCATTTTGACTTTAGCCAGGTTTTTAACTATGTCCTGGAGAGATGTTATTTCCTTTGAATCATTCCAGTGCTCACTAACTGTCTTATGTATGGATACCTAAATCTCTGGCACTACAAAGGAAGTTTTTAAAAATAATTTCTTCAAATAGATTTTCCATGATTTTTCCTTTTTCTTCGTCTTCCGAAGGGATACCCATGATTCATACATTGGCTCACTTTCCATAGTCTCATATTTCTCTGAATGATTGTTCGTTTTTCTTTATTCTTTTTCTCCATATCTTTGATTGACTGGCTTAGTTCAAAAACCTTATTTTTAAGCTTTCAAATTCTTCTGCTTAATCTAACCTGTTATTGAAGCTTTCGCCTATATTTTGAAATTCCTTAAATGACCCTTTATATTTCATTAAATTCTCATACATCTTTTCTTACGTTGTCTATATCTTTAGCACACTTTTTAAAATTATGTTCTGAAAATTCTTTTGGCTTCTTCATGTTGGTTTTCAACTTTCTCCTCAATCCATTCATTGTATTTGTCATCTACGTTCTGGATGGCATTTCTTATAATTCAACAATTGCCTTTTGTTTGGGGTCTGTTCCTTTAGATGTGTTGTGATCCTTTGGGATTGTCAACTAGTTTTTATGATGTTACCAGAATTCTTTTTTTTTTTTTTACATCTGAAACCTCTTCTCTTAGCTCTGACATATCAAGTTAAAATGCACCTATTCACCTATCTTGGGACTTCTTACACTTAGTGAAAAGAAGGCGAAGTTAATAGATGGTGAATTTGTGATCTATTCTTGGAATAGAGCCAGCAGGTTAATTAAAGTGGATGCATGGAGAGCTTGTAATGGAGCTCTTTTGCATTGTCCCATTCCCATGTGGTTGCCACAGTTCAACCTGGTGCGTGGGGAATCTTCATGTGGAAATGTGGGTTGGTCCCAGACCATTTGAAAGCTCAAATGGAGTACTTAGCAGATCCCTTTCCACAGAGGTGGGCACTGTGGGAGATTGTTTTGGCTAGTTCTCCCCATATCTGTTGCAGTGTCAGCTGGGCAAGGCTATCTAAATGGTGGCCATAAGTGTTAGGGCTGTAAATGTTGTCTCTACTCAGGCCCAGGGCAATGTGGGAATGCAGTGGAGGTCAGATCATGGCTAATGGACCTCTGGTAGATCATTGGAACATGGGCCTGAACCTTAGTGGTGTGTGGAACTATTGCAGCAGGGTGACCTGGTAGTGTCAACTCTCTCCCATACAGGTCCCATTTAGGATGTTGCCATGAGACTTTTTAGGTGGCATTGGCATCTGCTCTGCTGCAATCCTCTTGTGGGAGATTGATGCTCAGTTTCAATTTATGGGGTTCATGAGGATGTTTACTCTTCCTGTTCTTTCCCTGGCACAGCAGGCATGGTGGTGATGTGGAGATGGTCACAGTAAAGCCAATCTCTGTGAAGACCAGATGCTCTTGACTTAAAGCTCAGAATGTCATCAGTTGCAGCCAACCAGAAACAAAAGACAGGAAGTTCCTCCACTGCCTACTCTCTAGTGTAGTGTTACTGCCTGGTCTCCAAGCAGCTCCCTGACCTTTACAGAAGACTTTAGTGGCAATGGTGGCCCTCTTGCAGCTCAGGTCACAATGTCCACAGAGATAGCATGAAGCACTGGGGTTATTTCCTTTCACTCTTCCCCTCATGGAGATGCCTCCCCAGTCTTCATATTATTTGTGAGCAGATCAACTTATCTCCTCCTTCACTTTGAGTGCCTCCTTTCACTTCTTTGATGATTCACCTTGTTGTCTTCAAGAAGGTCCGTCTGTAGCTGGGCCTCTATTTACAACTTTTGATCCTCTCCTTGAGAGCAGTACGCGTGGACTGCTTCTAGTCTACCATCTTGATTCAGTCTCTATATTTACTAATATTAACATCAATCATCTTCAACTCCCTGGTTGAAGTCTTTAAATAGTAAAAACTTTTATTTTTAAAAACTCATATATATCAGAAAAGTAGACAGTACATACTAAATTATCAAAAATATTAACTGAATTGCCATTATGTAAATAAAGCGTATTCTTTCAATGATTAAGAAAGTATTGAATGCAATTGCATAGAAACACAACTCAATATGAATCAAATATAAAGCAACTGCTTAGAAATGTAAAAGTGCCTAGTTACCTTTTATTGTAGCTATTGTCCTTCTTTCTAAAACAAAATGTTTGGAATTGTTTGTTTTTTTCCTAAATATTATCATAGATTTAGACACACATCAAAGAAAACATGAAAAAAGAAATGTTGATAAAAATAGAGTATTTTCAAGTTTGGATTCTTCTTTCCTAAATCCTTCTGTTAGTCTAATTTTGTCATCCCTATGGATAAAAGCTGTTATTATTATCTCCAGAATCTTGAGATAACTTCAGAGAACAATTCGCGAACAGCTTCCTCAAACCGAGAGCCATCAAGGAGCTATGCAGCATAGATAGGTGGCCAAATAATGGCTCTGCAACCTACAGGGAAGTGATAACTGTTTTTCTCCTTCCCTTCTCTGCCTTCACTCTTAGCTCTTTGTCTGCATGTCCTTAAGCCAGCTCTACTGTACTACTGTGTTATAAAAATGCTTGTTACCAAGAAGCAGAATGTTAGCAATGCCAGGTGCAAAATGATGTGAGAAGATACCCATTTTCTAGCAAAATCTCTTAATCTTTTCAAAATAGGAACTGGCCCTCCTCATAGCCATTTAACTCTGAGAAATATGGCAGAAATGAATTCAAAATAACTGAAAAATTCAAGAAAGCTTTCCTGAATAGATTAGCCTTTGTCTGATTGTGAAATTTTCCCCCAAAAATCAAGCTAATGAGTCAAATTATATAATATTGAGTGACCTATGAAAAATATAAATTATTGTACCAGCATGTGGATTATCATTATTAAAAACATTTTATTTATAAAGAGAATAGTTAGAAATAAGTCAAAGTAAACTTTCCTTTTTAAAGGACAATTCCTACAATATTCTATTATAAAGGAAAACTTGTAGTCTCTCAATAGCCATTTTCCCTATAGACTTGTGGTTCTGTAAACCAGTCAGGGAAATATTTTAGATTTTTGCTATTTCCAAAAATACAAACTGTAATAAAATACATATGAATTAATAATTAAATCAATGCTAATGTTCATATTTTCTATGTCCCCTAAAATTTATTCATTTAACATCTCTAAATAATTATCACCTTTTCTTTTTTCTTTGAGACAGAGCCTCAAGCTGTCATCCTGGGGAGAGTGCTGTGGCATCACAGCTCACAGCAACCTCCAATTCCTGGGCTCAAGTGAGTCTCTTGTCTCCACCTCCCAAGTAGCTGGGACCACAGGCGCCCACCACAACGCCTGGCCAGTTTTGGGTTGCAGCCATCATTGTTGTTTGGCGGGCCCGGGCTGGATTCGAGCCCGCCAGCTCAGGTGTGAGTGGCTGGCACCTTAGCCCATTGAGCCACAGGCGCCGAGCTGGCTGAACAAAATGTTAAAAGTAGTTGTTTCAATAATGAGCTACAGGCGTCGAGCAATTATCACCTTTTCTTAATTTTTTTATGTCACATCACTTATGATTTTCTCTTGAAGCTGGGAAAGATAAAACTATACTGCTTAATAAATGCTAATATTTTTATTTGATTCATTTTGATTTAAAAAGTCAAAAAGGGAAGAGATTTTTAAAAAGTAGTCAGAAGATTTCCCTCAGAATGGGAGAAACTATTTGCAGGCTATGCCTCCAACAAAGATTTAATTACCAGAATCCACAGAGAACTCAAACATATTAGCAAGAAGAGAACAAATGATCCCATCGCAGGATGGGCAAAGGACTTGTAGAGAAACTTCTCTAAAGAAAACAGGCGCACAGCCTAAGGACATATGAAAAAATGCTCACCACCCTTAATCGTCAGAGAAATGCAAAACAAAACTACTTTGACCTATCACCTAACCCCAGTAAGATTAGCCCACATAACAAAATCCCAAAACCAAAGATGTTAGCAAGGATGTGGAGAAAAGGGAACACTTTACACTGCTGGTGGAAATGCACACTAACACGTTCCTTTTGGAAGGATGTTTGGAGAATGCTTAGAGATCTAAAACTAGACTTTCCATTCAATCCTATAATTCCTTTACTTGGTATATACCCAGAAGACCCAAAATCACATTATAACAAAGACATCTGTACTAGAATGTTCATTGCAGCCCAATTCATAATTGCTAAGTCATGGAAGAAGCCCAAGTGCCCATCCACCCACGAATGGATTAATAAATTGTGGTACATGTATACCATGGAATACTATGCAGCCTTAAAGAAAGATGGAGACTTTACCTCTTTCATGTTTACATGGATGGAGCTGGAACATATTCTTCTTAGCAAAGTATCCCAAGAATGGTGGAAAAAGTATCCAATGTACTCAGCCCTACTATGAAGCTAATTTATAGCTTTCATATGAAGGCTATAACCCAACTATAGCACAAGAATATGGGGAAAGGGAGGGGAGGGGAGGGGGAAGGTTGGGGTGGAGCCACACCTACGGTGCATCTTAGAAGGGTACAGGTGAAACTTACTAAATGCAGGATACAAATGTCTTCAGATAGTGATTAAGAAAATGCCATGAAGGCTATGTTAAACAGTTTGATGAAAATGTTTCAGATTGTATATGAAACCAGCACATTGCACCCCTTAATTGCACTAATGCACACAGCTATGATTTAATAATTAAAAAAAGAAAAAAAATTATAACTTCAAAATATATCAATCCAAAGCCGATAGAAGTTCAAAAAGAAAGTAACAAATACATAGTAACAGTTGTAGATAAATACATCTCAATTTTCAGTTTGGAAAAGGTAAAGAATAAGCCAGTACATAGATCATTTAAATTAATACCTAAGAGTTGAAGTTCTCAGAGAATTTCACATGATTTTCTCCTTACCTTCTCTAAACTAATTGTAGCAAAGTAGAATGTGATTAGTAGAAGAGTTGGAACTGCTAAGACCAAATCTCCAGTCTTGAAATTATGTTCCTTTTGCTATTGTCTGAATGTGTTTTCCAAAATTCGTGTGTTGAAAACTTAATCTCTAATGCAGTAGTGTTGAGGTGGGACCTAATGGGGCTTGTTTAGATCATGAGGGCTCAGCCCTTATCAGTGAATTAATGCACTCTAAAACAGGCTTGAGGGAGTGAGTTCACTCTCTTGCCCTTCTGCCTTTTGCTGTGTGAGAATGCCATACAAAGGCCATCATTGTATTCCAGCACATTAATCTTTGACTTTCCAGCCTCCAGTATGTGAGAGAATAAATTTATGTTCCTTACATATTGCTCAGTCTGTGATGTTCTACTATAGCAGCGCAAAACAGACTAAGACACTTTTTATCTACTCCTAATGATATAGTTTATTTTTGGATGACATCAGCAAGCTTACTAGTCTATGCTGATTGTCTGACATTTTGAAGAAGTAGAAACATTATCCTAAATGATGGTTAACTAGATGCACTCACAGAGGTAAAAAATAAATAATGGATAGAAGGTGTTTGGCCTAAACTCTAATCTATAGTGAGCATTAAATAAATAAGAGCTATTACTGATACTGAATGACATGTGATACTTTCAATAATTTCTCAGTTGAAATTATTTCTAACTTTATTTTTTCATTATCTCACTTCCTTAAGCAGTTATTTGTATCATTCAAATAATTTGCTGGTCTCAAAATACATTATTCTAGATAAGACTTCAACTTCATAACCTTTCTATTGTAAGTAAGAACGTTGGCATCCCCATTCATTAAATAGTAAGTGAGATGGAGCTAGGGTCAAAACACATAGGGCAAACCTTCCACAGAAGGGCAGTAACTGTGTCTTTGAACTTCTCTTTTAAATGCAATGAGGCTCTCTTTCCCTCCCATTTCTGCTAAACTGGGATGAAAGAAAAGAAAATCCATCCACACAGCACCACAGCATCTGAATTTTAGTAGAGGGGCTGAATTTTCCTTCGCAGACAGTACTAGTGGGTACTTTGCAAAGTCTTGTCTTTGATTCTTAAACCAGGTTGTTGTAACAAGAGGTAACTCCCATAAAACCAGTGATATTTACTCCTTAATGCAGTTCCTCTTTCCAAGGTGTGCATTCTCTGAAGACTGATCACAGTTTTATTTTCATTGTGTGAGCTTGTAAAATGTAAAATGATTAAAGGTGCTTCTATTTTTTTGAATCCCATCTCTGTCATTCCTTTAGTCAACAGCTGCAGAGTCCTGGCAATTTCACAGACGCTTACATGAAAGGTCAAGTTTAGCCATCAGCACTGAAAAAAATTTTTAAAGGGCAATGTTGCTGCATTGTAATGAGTTTGAGGAGCACCTTGGGGCTGACTGTAAGCTGAAGGACTTGTGATCTTTGAGAAAGGTCCTCCTTTTGCTTCTCTTCCCCAGCAGGAGCCTCACTAAACAGATCTATTTCCATATCATTATAGAGCACAAAGATGAAATTTCCTTTCAAGAGCCACAGCTTGGAGTCACTCTTTTAAAAGTCTTTTTTTTTTTTTTTTCCATTTTCTTGGGCTCCATTGCCTATTTCTTTGACATTCTAGTACACATCTCAATTTTGGTTTCCACTTTGATTCACTCTCACTGCTTACTGGCTGCTAAGACATTTACACTTCTTTTCTGACCCTCAATTCTGTTCAACTTTATTCTATTGTGGGTAGAGAGGGATGGAAGAGAAATGGTGAGATGTGTGTCCTGCATAGTTTGTATTATAACGTCAGGCAACAGGTTAACAGTTTTACTGAATAAGCTACTTTTACTCAGATGGCTTCAAGTAAGCAAGGAATGAATATGATGCCCCAGGGTATGGTTAGTTAGATTTAGAAGGTTTCATCTCTCCTCTGGGAAGAAAGAAAACCTGTAAAGACTGTGAACCTGCCGTATGTGTCCTGAAGGACTAGCCATCTACAGATGGTTGTTATGTTGGGTTGTCGGAGGCAAGCATGGGCTATAGCATGACCACCACATGGTATGAATTGGGTTAGGGCAAAGAATTCAAGTCATTGCTGTGAGCTGTGATGTCACAGCGCTCTACCAAGGGTGACAAAGTGAGATTTGGTCTCTACAAATAAAGAAAGAAAGAAAGAAAGAATTCAAGTCATTAGAAGAAAGTAAAATCTAGCTCCAAATCTGAGAAATAATTATGAAGACACAAACATGATACAAAACCAGAAGTTAGAAGGTAGGAAATCAATTTTGTGAAACAGTTATTAGGATAAAAGAGAAGGTCGTATGTTCTACTGGTTCAAATCCTGCAGAACAATTGACTAAGATAGGCCATTACGTAATTTCCTAAGGCAAGCCTCTGTTTCGTCATTCTTTAATTGAGTTCAATGTTACCTTTCTCTAATGTGATAAGAATTAAATAAAATAATGGGCATTTATTTGTAAGGATATTGCTTAAAATACTAAATATGGAAATAAACGAAGACCAACAAAAAAACCAAAAAGCTTTCTATTCAGAGCTTGCTATGTCAAGAGAGGCAGCTGCCATTACTTGTGTTTGGTGAAAACATAAAGGCAGACAGAGGAGTAGGGAAGTGCTGTGATGGGAGAAAAGAAGATTCCATCTATGCTCTAATTGGAAGCTGCTGCCAATAGACAGACTAACAAAAAAATAAGGCATTCAATATGATTGGTTAGAAGTATATCTTTGCCTTTCTTTAGGTGATTCTATGCTGAAAGTAGGGATAAAAGTTAGGGAACTGTCAGTTATTAATCAAGTCCTGATCACTGTAGGACAATTGTTATAGGAGCATTATCTGGTTTCTTGATTTTATTGCTCACAGAGCAGTCTGATTTCCTACCCATCTAATTTATAGCAGGCCAGCTTTCTGGGCTGGTGCCTACCATAGTGGATTAATTCCCTTGGCTAGTTGTTGCAGATTGTACTATTTTTATACATTGTCTGGCCATTGTTCATTTGTACATTCAATCTTTCATACCTATATTTTTTATTACTATTAAGTAAATGATTACCTGAACCTCCTCCCCACAGAATCTCACAATGAGATTTAGCATGTCAAGGAGAAGATGGACAAAGGCTGAAACAATAAAAAATATTATTAAACTTTTTTTTTTTTTTTTTTTGGCCGAGGCTGGGTTTGAACCCGCCACCTCTAGCATATGGGGCCGGCGCCTTACTCCTTTGAGCCACAGGCACCACCCTCAACTTTTGTTTTTAAATTAATGTTTTTGCAAGTCCATAGAGAGATAATAGCCTATAGGGTGTCAACTTTATGCAAAGAGAAAAAACAGGTCTCCAGATTTCGAGAGAATTTTTTATATTGGGGGAGGGTGATCCCAAATTATTTAGATCAAGGAAATCCTCATCTTCAAGTATGAAAAGTCCTTTTACATATTTCTGCAGAGGGAGTCAAATTTTAAAAAAGAGAGGAGAGAAAGCTTTGTACCAAGATGGTTCAATAATGATTCGATGAGCTCTTCTAATTTCTATAGGCATTCTAGGGTCATGAACAAGTTTACTGAACTGAAATCACATGATAGTTAATGGAAACAAGAGGACTCTTAACTCCCAATATTGTTCCCAAAGATGTCTGAAATTCTATTGTTAACACATTATGCTGTAATGGGATGCATTGCTTCTTTACTTCTTTTAAAAATGCCTGGTCTTTATTTTGTCCAGCTCTTTCTCTGTCTTACATTTAAAAATGTTTATACAGTGGGTAAGAAGTCAGCCATAATGGTAAGGAGACTCAAAGCTAGGCTGTAAAGAATGCCATTAGGGTTTCTCAACCTCAGCACTATTGACCCTTTTGACTGAATACTTTTTTGCTGTGCGGCTGTACAATTTTGAAGGTCTAGTAGCACCACCCTTGACTTCAACTCGCTGGATGACAGTACCACCCTTCTCCCCAGCTGTAACAACCCAAAATATCCAAAGACATTGCCAAATTACCCTGGGGTACAAAACTACCCCCTGTTGAGAACCACTTTGAAGCAACAGATTTCTATATTTACAGAATCATCTTAAGAACTTGTCAGAAAATACTGACTCCAAAAACCTATTGTGGTCATTCTAGTCAATAGAAACAGAAAGCTGTATGTTTTAAACTTTTCTCAGAGATGCGATGATCATCCAGCTTGGAAATTTGGGGGATGGTTATTAACTATGGACAAAAAATGACTCAAAGGGGCGTTAAGGCCATCTTCCAATATATAAAAGTTGATCTGCAAAAGAATAAAAAAAAGTTTATCTGAGTGGCCATAAAGGGACTTCTGACCAAATTGCAAAATATAGAAAAATAAAAAGAATTCTAACGGAACAGTATATTTTCAAATAATGAAGGCATTTAAAGAAAACTTTAAGAATCACCTGTGAAGAAAGCTATAAATCATATATCAAGGAAGATGTTGAACCTATGACCTTAAGGTCATATTCTAGTTTTAAAGTAATCATTCTATATAAATAAATTATCCCTTAATGTGAAATAGAATGTAAGATCATTTTTAAACTAATAGAAGTAAAGTTAAAATGAATTAATGTTATTTACATCTAATCTTAGATAGTTAGCAGAAGCACCTGTGAAGCTTTCAGAAAATACAAATATTTGGGCCTGTGGGAAGCTGAAAACCATCAGATTATTCTTTGCTGAACTCTCCTCAGCTCAATTTGCAAATATGACTATTTTGTGTTTCCAGAGGAGAGAATTAAACATAAAAAGATATTCAATTTACTCAAGGCCATATGGCATATAACTGGTAAGACTAGAACCCAGTTCTCTCTGACTTCAAAGATCAACACTGTTCGTTATGGTTTCACAGCAACTTTCCAAAGAGAAGAAAGGATGGGCATATATGTGTCATTGCTTTTGTCTGTTAGACCTTTTGTCTGACACCTTGGGAAACATTAAAGTTCATCTTTTATGTTATGACCTTCATCTTTTTGACGGTTGAGTCTTACGTTAACCAAAGGGCAGAACTAATATAAGGATAACCAGTAAATGCAGTTGTTACTGAAGAGGAGAAAAAAAATGTTAATTTTTTTCCTTTTTCTTTAATTTCCCAGGGAAGAATAAAGTTTCGAGAAAAGAAGGTGTATCATAATGTAGAAGTGTGGTTTGGGTGATGAGGAATCTGTTCCCTGGCATGGTTCATACAAATTCCTTTCACTTGCTAAAAGCCATGATTCAAGTTTCACAGATGTAGGTCAAACTTCCTGTCCTAAAATACAGTGCCAAAATACCAGTTTTAATCAGGTTGAGGAATTAGTTAACATTTCTACATATGCTAAAATATGCTGATTTGTCCCTTAGTACTGAAATGTATCTCATGATGGAGAAGGATCCAGTTTCTATTTGATATGATTTTTGTGGAACTTGAAGGAGATGTGTGGGGAGAAAACAGGAAAAATTGAGTCAATAAATTAACATAAACTTAGGAAATAAAAGAATAGCCAAAAAATCAGAAACAGTAATAATCAGTAACATGCTGATTATTAAGTGCTATAAAATGTATGAAGCACTTTGCTTGTATTTGGCACAATTAATCATTTAAAAATCTCTGCCAGGCTTGTAGCCCGGCGCCGGCCATTGGGAAGCTGAGTTCCGCGCGGCTCGGCCTTCAGACCACCCCGCCCGCCACTAAAGTGCTGCCAGCAGCCGCGAGAGCCGGTACCGGTACCGCCCCTTCTGCGCGGCTGCCGGCGCTGGAACTGCCTTCTTCCTGCTCCTCCTCGGCTTCAGCCTCGGCTGCCCCCTCAGCCCTCGGCGCCGCCGCCCTACCCGCAGGCCGCCTCGGGCCGCAGAGCCCATGAAGGCGCAGGCCCTCGCGGCGTCGCGGTCGTCCCGGAGCTCCCCGAGCCGGCGCGGGCATGGCCACGGCATGAGCGTGAAGCTGCCACGGGAGCCGGAGGAGAAGGTGGCGTTGGAGTCCGAGGTGGGAACCATGCCGGAGAAGCGCGCGGGCGCGCAGGCCCTGGGCAGCAGTTGGCTACAAGGCTTTGGCCGACCAAGTGTATACCATGCTGCTATTGTCATCTTCCTTGAATTCTTTGCATGGGGCCTATTGACCACTCCAATGTTGACTGTTCTGCATGAAACATTTCCTCAACACACATTCCTTATGAATGGTCTCATTCAAGGTGTGAAGGGCCTGCTCTCTTTTCTGAGTGCCCCGCTCATAGGTGCTCTGTCTGACGTGTGGGGGAGGAAGCCCTTTCTCCTTGTCACCGTCTTCTTTACCTGCTTTCCAATCCCACTGATGAGGATCAGCCCATGGTGGTATTTTGGGATGATTTCTGTGTCTGGAGTCTTCTCAGTCACATTCTCTGTGATATTTGCCTATGTAGCTGATGTCACTCAAGAGCACGAGCGAAGTACTGCTTATGGATGGGTCTCAGCCACCTTTGCGGCTAGTCTGGTCAGCAGTCCAGCCATTGGAGCATACCTCTCTGCAAGTTATGGAGACAGCCTGGTTGTGTTAGTGGCCACAGTGGTGGCTCTTCTAGACATCTGCTTCATCTTAGTAGCTGTTCCAGAATCTCTGCCTGAGAAAATGAGACCGGTTTCC
>CAUYRH010099307.1:0-24001 GCA_963574655.1 Perodicticus potto
GCGCCTGTAGTCCCAGCTACTTGGGAGGCAGAGGCAGGAGACTCGCTTGAGCCCAGGAATTGGAGGTTGCTGTGAGCTGTGATGCCACAGCACTCTATCCAGAGTGACAGCTTGAGGCTCTGTCTCAAAAAAAAAAAAAAATTAGTGCTTTAAAAATTTACATGTAGTAAAAATGGATTTTTCTGTACAATCTAACACATGTACAATTTCATGTAACCCTCACCACAGTTGGGATGCAGAACAATTTCCTTACCCGTTTGGGTGATTTTTTTCCCTCCAACTAACTCTTGGTTAAACAGAGAACAGATCAACCTTGGTTTTATCTTTTTCAAATGTCATATAAATGGTATCAGAGAGTATGTAACCTCTTGAAACTAGCTTCCTTCACTTAGCATGTCACTGAGATTCATTCATGTAGCTGGTATGTGTCATTGTTTGTTTGTCCCTTTTTATTGCTGAATAGCAATGCAATAAAATTCCATCATGTAGATGTACTGTTCAAGGACATTCAGGTTGTTTCCAGTACTAGGTAATTATGAATATAGCTGCTGTAAACATTGCTTTGCGAGTTTTTGTGTGAACATTGGTTTTTATTTCCTTGAGTGGGACTGCTGGGTCACATGGCAAGTGTATGTTTAAATTGTGGCCAGCCTGTTTTCTAGAGTGGCTGTAACATTTTGCACTGCCATTAGCAACATATCAGAGTTCTAGCTGCTTCACATCCTTGGTATTGTTCTTTTTAAAATTAAATTGTTTACCCATTCTATTAGGAGTATAATAGTTTCTCGTTATTGTTTAATTTTGCATTTTCCTAATGGCTAATGCTGTTGGGCATCCCATGTGCTCATTTGCCATCTCTATATCATTTTTAGTGAAGTGTTCAAATTATTCCATCGGTTTTTAAAAAATTGGGTTGTTGTTGGCTCAGTGCATGTAGCACAGTGGTTACAGCACCATCAACATACACCGAGAGTGGCGGGCCCGAACCCAGCCTAGGCCAGTTAAACAACAATGACAACTGCAACAAAAAATAACTGCGCAACGTGACCGGCGCCTGTAATCCCAACTACTTGGGAGGCTGAGGCAAGAGAATCACTTAAGCCCAAGAGTTGGAGGTTGCTGTGAGCTATGATGCTACAGCACTCTACCGAGTGAGACTCTGTCTCAAAGAAAAAAAATTTTTTTTAGTATGTTTATGCTAAAGATTTATGCACGTAGATCACCTCAAAGGTGAGCCCAGGAGTCTGTATACAATTTTATGTGATTATTTTCTTGCGTTCTTGCTTCTTTGTGATCTTCCCTATACTTTCTGGCTCCCAGGGTTTCCCTTCCTCTTCCTCTGGCTAGAAAGCCAAGCCTTTAATTTTTTCAATCTACTATGCACTTCTCATGACTGTGTGCTCCCAGAACTAAGGGGCAAAGGGAAAGAGAAAAAAAAAAAAGCAATGAGGACTCCCTTGACATTGTTGCAACCAGGCTTTCTCTTGCCATCAATAAGAGCTACCCTCCAAGTTCAGTGGCTGCTTGACTGCCACTGCAACAGCCTGTAGGATTGCCTGAGGGCCAGGATGAGAGGGAATTGAAAAACAACAGACCCCAAAGAAACAGGGAATTCTTAACTCTCCCTTAGGGGTTAGCTGTCATTTTGTTTCAAATAAATACTGAGAGCTTCCCCTGAGAAGCTCTTCTTCCTGTCCACACTGAATGCACAGTTCTGGGTTTGGGGCTGTCTTTGAGTCCAGGCCAGGAGAACTGAGGAAAGAAAAATTAGAAACTCACTGGTAAATTGGGGATATTTCAAGTTTCTTTTTCCAGTCTGCCTGCTGCCATTTACTTTTCAGTATCCGTGAATTCTGTCCCCAGTGTTTAGTTGTTGTCAGGGTGTATTTAGATACAGGATGGAGTACGCTTACTCTATCTTAGCTAGAACTGCCCTATTAATACTATTTTTTTGTGTATGTGTGGTTTTTTGGCCAGGGCAGGGTTTGAACCTGCCACCTCTGGCATATGGGGCCGGCGCCCTACTCTTTTGAGCCACAGGCACCGCCCCCTATTAATACTATTTTTTAAATGATTTGCACATTTGAAGAACTATGGATGTACTTTACATATTTTATTTGATCCTTAAGGAACTTGGTAACTATCCATACTCTTATAGACAGGCAATGGCAATTTAGAAAGGTTAAGTCACTTGCTACTTTGCGTAGGTTGTAAGTCATGTGGTTGGGATATGGCCCCAAATCTGTGACTCCAAAGTCTATCTCTTAAAGTGGTTATTGGATACCAACTAAGAGACTACATGTTTTATAAAACCCAGACTAAACATCACCAGTCTACATTGTCAAAGAAACAGATATAATTTGGTGTTTATCCATGCTTATGCTCACTGATATTTTAAGAAGTGTAATCAGAAGTGGAACCTATGTTGATGAGCAAGTACGTTAGGGACTAGTGTGATCATTTTTGAAACTCAAAGTTCCTCTTCATAAATAGAGATTAACAAACAAGAAAGAGCAAATCATTTTTTAAAACTCACCATTACTACTGCTGTGATTAGAGAGCAGAGTCAGGGGCAGCGCCTGTTGCTCAGTGGGTAGGGCGCTGACCCCATATACCAAGGGTGGCAGGTTCAAACTAAACTGCCACAAAAAATAGCTGGGTGTTGTGGCGGGAGCCTATAGTCCCAGGTATGTGGGAGGCTGAGGCCGAAGAATCGCCCAAGGGCTGGAGGTTGCTGTGAGCTGTAACACCATGGCACTCTACCAGGGGCACAAAGTGAAACTCTGTCTCTAAAAAAAAAAAAAAAGGAAAAAAAAATAAAACCTAGAAATCAGAATCAGGCATCCTGACTCACACCTATAATCCTAGCACTTTGGAGGCCAAGGCAGGAGGATCCCTTTAAGCCAGGAGTTCAAGACCAGCCTGAGCAATATAGCAAGACTCCCATCTCTACAAAAAAAAAAAAAAAAAGCAAAAACAAATTAGCCAGGCTTGTAATCCCAGCTACTCAGGAGGTGAAGCCAGGAGGATCACTTAATTCCAGGAATTTGAAGCTACAATGAGCTATGATTGTACCAATGCACTGTAGCTGGGGTGACAGAGCCGGATCCTGTCTCAAAAGAAAAAGAAGAAAAGAAAGAAATCTTAATCAGGATTGTTGTAGTATAAGATCATCTAACAGATTGATTAGATCTTCCTTTCTGAATTAGGTAGTTATCTTTAAGGTGAGTACCACAGGGAAGCAATATTCCTGTTCAGATCTTCAAACAGCCAGAAGTCAAAGAGAACAATTCTGATCCTGTCATTCACGTCCTGCTCCCTCACAATTATTTTGTAGATTAGGGAATATATAAAATGTATAAGATTCAGAAACCAAAAATGTCATAATAGAACATAAATTTTAAGCCAGGTGTGGTGGTGCAGGCCTGTAGTAGCAGCTACTCAGGAGTTTGGGAGACTGAAGCAGTCTTGAAACTAGGAGTTTGAGCCCCACCCTGGGCAACATAGCAAGATCTCACCTCTTAAAAAAAAAATTGAAGACCACTAAGTTCCTTTTATCAGGAAAGAAAATCAAGATTTGAGTTGGAATAAATAATAACTGGAAATTCAGAAGCAATCTTTTCAGCCTAAGAAGAAATGAAATCAATTGAGCTACTTTATGCTTACCTCTACCAAGCTGTGGTGTTAAATGTAGTACAAAAAGAGTTCTAGAGCACTGGACATGAGAGACACAAGCCAGGAAAATAATGTTAAAGCACAGAGAGAAGTTATCAAATTGGAATCTCTGCACGTTTCTCAATCTCGTCATATTCCAAGACAGAATTCCTGGTCATTATGGGGTGTGTTCCCAGGAGCCCTTAAGACCATGGGAAAGGCATCAGTTAGTGTTTTATAACTTGGCTGTTGCTCCTTTCTGAGCCCCACTCTAGCTGCCAGGCCCACGTCATCCAGACAGAAGTCTAAGACAGCTAATGTATTCAACTTAATAACTGACGATTGTTGAGCACCTAACTCTGTGTCAGGTAGTGAGATGAGACAGCTGATTGACGTCTGGCTGCAGTGGCTCATGCCTGTACTCCTAATACTCTGGGAGGCTGAGGCTGGTAGATCACCTGAGCTAGAAGTTGGAGACCAGCCTGAGCAAGAGTGAGACCCTGTCTCTATTACAAATAGAAAAACTAGCTCTGCATTGTGGCGGGCACCCAGGTATTTGGGAGGCTAGGTCAAGAGGTTCACTTGAAATAAAAGAAAAAAAAAAGAGAGAGGCTATATTAGCTGGGTGAGGTGGCTCAAGCCCAAGAGTTTGAGGATCTGTGAGCTATGACACCATGCCACTCTATTGAAGGCAGCAAAGGAAGACTGTCTCAAAAAAAATGAAGAAGACGAAGAAAAAGATGAAGAGCCTGCATAAAAATGAACAAAGTGTATGAACAGACAAAATACATTTTTTATTGATAATTAAAATGAAAATTAAATATAGTTTTTTTCCCCTATTATATTGGCAAATAAGATGGAAAGCAAAAGCATCCTTTGTTTTCAAGGGTGAGGTCAAATAAGTACCCTTTTAAAAAATATTGAGATATCTGGGTGGTGCCTGTGGTTCCATGAATAGGGCGCCAGCCCCATATACCAAGGGTGGTGGGTTCGAACCCGGCCCCGGCCAAACTGTGACAACAACAACAACAAAAAAAATTGAGATATAATTCAAATATCATAAAACTCATCCTTTTTAAATTCAGTATGTTTTAGTATATCCACAAGTTGTACAACTAATAACACTGTCTAATTCCAGAACATTTTTGTTATTCCCCAAATAAATCTCATACCCATCACTTCTTGGACTTTTGGCTAAGATCAAGGTGAGAAATTTTATACCCATTAGCAATTACTTCCCATTTTACCCTTTCCCTGACCCCTGGCAACCACTTAACTACTTTTGTCACTATGGATTTGCCTATCCAAATATTTCATACAAATGCAATCATACGATACATAGCCTTCTGTGTCTATCTTCTTTAACTTAATATAATGTTTTCAAGGTTCATCTATGTTGCAGCATGTGTCAGTAATTCATTCCCTTTTATGTGTAAATAACATTGGGTTCTATGAATAATATCACATTTTCTTTCTTTCCTTTTTTTTTTTTTTTCGAGACAGAATCTCACCCAGTTGCCCTGGAGTTGAATGCTGTGGCATTATTGCTCACAGCAACCTCAAACTCTTGGGCTCGAGTGATTTTTTTTTTGCCTCAGCCTCCCAAGTAGCTGGGACTACAGGTGCCCACCATAATGCCTGGCTATTTTTAGAGACAGGGTCTTGCTTTGGCTTAGGCTTGCCTGGAACTCGTGAGCTCAAGCAATCCACCCACCTCGGCCTCCCAGAATGCTAGGATTACAGGTATCAGCCACTGCAACTAGCTAACATTTTCTTTAGATAGTTGATAGACAGTTGGGTTGTTTGCCCATTTTTGGCTATTGTGAATAATGCTGTCATAAACATTTATGTACATATTTTTGTGTGAATATATTAACTTTTTTTTTTTTTCTTTTTCTTTCTTTTTTTTTTGAGACAGAGCCTCAAACTGTCACCCTGGGTAGAGTGCTGTGGCATTACAGCTCACAGCAACCTCCAATGCCTGGGCTCAAGCGAGTCTCCTGCCTCTGCCTCCCAAGTAGCTGGGACCACAGGGACCCGTCACAACGCCCGGCCTTTTTTGTTTTTGCAGCCGTCATTGTTGTTTGGCGGGCTGGGCTGGATTCGAACCCGCCAGCTCAGGTGTATGTGGCTGGTGCCTTAGCCCATTGAGCCACAGGCGCCGAGCCTAACTTTTCTTGAGTATATATTCAGGAGTGGAATTGTTAGGTTACATGGTAACTCTTTAACTTCTTGAGGAACTGCAGATGGTTTTCCAAATTGGCTACACCATTTTACATTCCCATCAGCAGCGTATGATCGTTCCAGTTGCTCCACATTCTTGACAACACTTGTCATTGCCTGCCTTTTTTGATTAGTCATCCTAGTGCGTGATAAGTGGTTGGTATCTCCTTATGTTTGTTTTTTTTTTTTTTTGGTAGAGACAGAGTCTCACTTTATCGCCCTCCGTAGAGTGCTGTGGCGTCACACAGCTCACAGCAACCTCCAACTCCTGGGCTTAAGCAATTCTCTTGCCTCAGCCTCCCGAGTAGCTGGGACTACAGGAGCCTGCCACAACACCTGGCTATTTTTCTGTTTTGCAGTTCAGCTGAGGCCGGGTTTGAACCTGCCATGTTCGGTATATGGGGCCGGCACCTTACTAGATGAGCCGCAGGTGCCACCCTCCTTATGGTTTTGATTTGCATTTCACTAAGGACCAGTTATGTTGACTAGGTAGATTAGGTCAACCCAACCAATAACTGGGTTATGATATATATGATCTGCAAATATTTCTCCTGTTCTGTGGGTTGCCTTTTTACTTTCTTGATAATTTCCTTTGATGTACAAAAGTTTTTAATTTTGATGATATCCATTTACTTTTTTCTTTTGTTGCTTGAGCTTTTGGTGTCATATATAAGAATCCATTGTCAAGGCTCTGCACCTGTAGCTCAGTGGCTAGGGTGCCAGCCATATACACCAGAGCTGGTGGGTTCACCTCCAGCCCAGGCCTGCTAAACAATGACATCTACAGCCAAAAAATAGCTGGGTTTGGTGGCGGGTGCCTATAGTCCCAGCTTCTTGGCAGGCTAAGGCAAGAGAATCACTTAAGCCCCAGAGTTTGAGGTTGCTATGAGCTGTAACGCCACAGCACTGTACCCAGGGCGACAGCTTGAGACTCTGTCTCAACAAGAAAAAAAAAAAAAAGGGGGAGGGCAATGCCTGTCGCTCAAAGGAGTAGGGCACTGGCCCCATATGTCAGAGATGGTCAGTTCATACCCTCGCATTGAAAAAAATAGCCAGACGTGGCGGGCACCTGTAGTCCCAGCTACTTGGGAAGATGAGGCAAGAGAATCGCCTAAGCTCCGGAGTTGGAGGTTGCTGTGAGCTGTTTGATGCCACGGCACTCTACTGAGGGTGACAAAATGAAACTCTGTCTCTAAAAAAAAAAAATACATCTTGGGTGGTGCCTGTGGCTCAAAGGAGTAGGGTGCTGGCCCCATATGCCGGAAGTGGCACGTTCAAACCCAGCCCCAGCCAAAAACCGCAAAAAAAAAATCAGCATTGATTGATTTTCTATTCTTGAACACTACTGTATGTATTCCTGAGATAAATTCCACTTGGTCATGGTGTGTAATTCTTTTACTATGCTATTGACTCTGGCTTGCCAGTATTTTATTGAAGGTTTTTGCATCTACCAACTACCTAAACTACCTTACGTTTGGCTATTCTTTCCTTTGGTATTTGTTATTGCTGAACTCCTTTCTTTACAAAACACTCCTGGCTTCTGAGGTAGTATACTCTCCAGGTTTTTCTCCCATTTCTAGGCCTTCCTCCTACACTGGAGAGTTTTGCTGTGCTTATCCTGTAAGTGATGGTGTTCCTCAGGGATCCTTCTGAGACTGAGTGATCTTATCCACACCCAGACTTTTCTGTGCCTGCATCTCCCAAGGCAATGTCCCTGGATAAGGCTACTCCTCTGATCTGAATGTGGAACCACCTCAGAACTGCTCCTCTGCATTGTCCCGTGGGTAGTCCAATACCCACCCAAACTCAAATGTCTCTCTTGTTTGGGCCTCTGTTTACCTTTCCAGAGACTTCTGTTGAATCAGGGCCTTTTCAGTCTTTTTTTTTGTGTGTGTGTATATATATATATTATATATATATAATATATATAAAATATATATTTTTTTTCATTAAATCATAGCTGTGTACATTAGTGCAATCATGGGGTACAATGTGCTGATTTTATATACAATTTAAAATGTTTTCATCCAACCGGTTAACATAGCCTTCATGGCATTTTCTTAGTTATTGCCTTAAGACGTTTATATTCTACACCTAGTAAATTTCACATGTACCCTTGTAAAATGCACTGTAGGTGTGGTCCCACCAATTACCCTCCCTCTACTCATCCTTCCCCCTCTCCTCCCTTTCCCATTTCTCTTGGCCTTTTCAGTCTGAAGGAGAGAATGCTTTGCATTCAGTTCAGTCTGGGTCATACTGGTTTATAGCTCTCTATACTTGATTGAATTCCTTCACTTTTTTCTTTGTGTCTCTGTTGCCTTATTTGTAAAGTAGGAATGATTAACCCTGGTTTAGGATTCATGAAAATAAATGTAAAGGTCTTGACCCATACGAAGTTTTAAATAAATAGCTACTTAGAGATAGTATTGGTAAGACATAAGGGGATACTGTATGAGGGGCTGGAAAATATTGTAATACCACACTGACCACTGTTTCTGCTGACACCAACTTGTGGTTTCATCCGGTTTCTAGTTGACTTGAGTAGCAGATACCAGATCAAAACAGGAGCCTTGCTGTAGTAATACTACAGGGTCCAATCTGGGGATTTATCTCTATGACAAAATTTTATTGTTTTAATAATTAAGTCCCTTTTGGTTTGAGATCCAAATTGGATGTGATTCTGCCGTGTAGAAAATTGTATTAATTAATGTGTTTTTACACTCAAGGTGATCATACACAGATTTTCACTTAACTAACTGTGGTTCTCTACATGCTATAAGTCTTGGCTTTGCCATTTATGAAAGAGAATGAAAAATCACTAAGAATTGGATTAGAATTTGTTAAAAAGAGAAAGTTTGGAAATACCTGCATTTTTTAATAGTGCTTTGAAATGACTGTTTTGTTTTAAATATCGATGAGATCACCATTGAAATTTTTTGTTGTTGTTGCAGTTTGGCTGGGGCCAGATTTGAACCTGCCACCCTCAGTATATGGGGCCAGCGCCCTGCTAATGAAATATTAATACATCATTTTCATATTTAAAAATAGCAAATAATCAGTTCTTAAAGCTATTGATACCTGAAATCATTCGATCAAAATCAAAGGAATTTCAAGTTTGAATAAGACATCGGAGATGGAAAATTTTTCATTTGGTTTTTAAAACTCCCGTTAAGCTTAAAAAGTAGGTGCCTATTTTATGTGACTTCTTTGCTAAATTCACTTTAAAATTATTTCAAAATCACTTTGCCTTTTTCTCCAAATCTTTTCCTTTTGGTCCTTTAAAATAAGGAAAGAGTGCCCCAACCTTGGGCGCATTTATGGTATTCACCAAGTTTCAGTAACTCCACTCATCCATTCGTTCATTCCTAAATTGCAAACGGAGAGAAAAGTGGGCATTCTGTCAGGTCTACCTCAGCAGGTGTGGTTGGTGACGGGAGTGGTTGTGAAATGCCGTGTTCAGCGTTTGAAGAGTTGAGGACGGGTTGGCTGCGGTCCGAGCCGCAGACCGTGCCCCAGGAAGCCGCGGGGTCCGGGGCCGCGGCGCTGCCCTCGAGGTCCGGGCGGCCCGGCTCCGCCCGCGGGGGTGGCGCCCGCCCGGCCGCCCCGCGAGCCCGCCCCCTGCGCCCGGCACCCCCGCGGCCTCCGCGGTAGTTTCTCCTGGTGATGCAAACGCTCACTTCCCGCACCCACTTCCCTACAGAGGCCGCCGAGCCGCGCGCCATGGGCAACATCCAGAAGAGGCTGACGGGCAAAGCCGAGGGCGGCAAGCGGCCGGCCAAGGGCGCGCTGCGGCGGGCCCGGGCGGCGGGCGGCGGCGCGGACAAGCGGGCCCGGCCAAGGGCCTCGGCGACGGCGGGCGGCGGCGCCAACGGGCACCCCGGCGGCGGGAGGGGCTCCGGAGACCCCGCCGCGCCGCCGCCCGCCGCCCCGGCCGGGCCCGCCGGCCTGAAGAGCCAGGGCAACGAGCTGTTCAAAAGCGGCCAGTTCGCCGAGGCGGCCGGCAAGTACTCGGCGGCGATCGCGCAGCTGGAGCCCGCAGGTAGGTGAGCCGCGCCCGCGACGTCCCCAGGCCCGGTGAGCTGCGGCGGGTCTCCGTACCTGGGGTGGGGGGGTGGGGCGGAGGAGAGAGGGACAGGCCGTCTCCCGAGTGACAGCAATGCCTCTGCGCATTCCTTCCTGGTGACTGAGGGCCCAGGGCGACGTGACCTCTGCGAATAATACCTTGGAATGTGGAGCATGTACCGGGCCGGGCGCGTTTGCATCAGTCCCTGACCGGCTTCCCCCTGTGGCCATTGCGCGGACAGAGCTGCATGATCTGCTGTTTGCAGGACTGCAGTGCAACCGGAGATCTCGGTCTTGCAATTCTGGTGAACTGCGGGCTTGGCTAATGGATTTTAACTGTATTTAATTAAATGTGATTTTAGGAAGTGAAAGTGCTGATGATCTAAGTATCTTATATTCAAATAGAGCAGCATGTTACCTAAAAGAAGGAAACTGCAGTGGCTGCATTCAAGATTGTAACAGGTAAACTGCACGTTTTCAGGTTTGTCAAAGGACTGTTCTAATGTCATTGTGATGAATGCAATATTCAGTATTGTAAATTTTCTGCATTTCTTAAGATAGTTTTACAGTATGTTAATTAATACGTAAAAATAATAAATTTGTCTCTCTCTCACATATGAAGACAGCCTCAGAAGGTTGTGCAAGCTTTTTCATTTCCACTGCTACCACACTAATTCATGTTCCTTTCATACCACTCCTAGACTACCCAGAGAAGCCTGATCACTAGTGCCAATCCACTGTGGCTTCAGGATAATGTTTCCTGAAGCATTATTTTGCTCAGATTTTTTCAAACAGGCTTTTAATAGCTCAGTATTGTCTTCCAGATAATTGTGAACTTCTCTGTCACCAGCTTGCCCCCCACCCTCAACAAGTCTCTGCTCTCATTTGTTCCACTTCCTTAAACTCACCTTGTTCTCTGAGCCTTTGTCCCCATTGTCAGTAATGTCCCTTGCACATCTTGTTTTCTGAAATCCCTGCTCAGCTGCCCCTCTCCTCTGCTTCCTGAGCGCTCCAGCCTTACGGGTTAGCTCAGGTCTTTAATACCTGCACCAACAGTTGGTCACACCTGTAGGTCCTGTGTTATCCACTGCAGTGGATTTAAACTCCTTGAGGTCAGCAACCATGTATTTGTTTTCTTTTCTCTTTCTTAATTGACATATAACAATTGAACATATTTATGGGATGCGTAATGGTGTTTTGACATATATAATATTTAGTGATTACATCAGGGTAATTAGCACATCCATTATCTCAGATGTTTATCATTTCTTTGTGTTGGGAACATTCAGTATCTGTCTTTTAGCTATTTGAAACTACAAATTATTGTTGACTCTAGAAACCATGTCCTATACTGCTTTCTATTCTTTGAAGCACAGTAGTCACCCATGATACTTAATAAATTACCTGCCTGAATAGATAAATATATTTGTATAAATAAAACATAGTTTTCTTTTACCATAAGTAATAAGCCTGCTTCAGAAGCCCTTTGTCAAAAAGCTACTGTTAGTACATCTAAGAAATTAGAAGTTACGTCCTGGTTTGACTAACACAATCCAGGTTTACTCCTCTTGTCTCATATAATTATGAACATTATCCCTAGTTTGGATAGTATATTATATGGACACTGTTTATAAGGTGAGCAGTTTATTATTTTTTTTATTGGCAGTATCAGTTTATTGATCTGGGTAAAGTTTGCTAGTATGTGTGTCTATAGTTTAGGCCTTGAAGGCCTTGAAGTATTTGGATCTCTTTGCCAATTTTACATATTCAGATTTAAAATAAATATTTATATTCTCTTTGGCCTGACTTTAGACTCTGTTCATGATTATGCTGGCTCACACTAGCTAATTGTTAACATTTTCTGGATTCTGGTTGATGTCAAGTTGATAGCTTGAAATCTGCCATAGTAGGATACCTTTTAATACCTATAAACTAGCAAATACCACGAATCTGGACTTTTTTCTTTTTTTTATTTCCCCGGAGAATTCTTACATACATTTAACACTGCTCATAACAAACTGAGTAGACCATGAGAATTGTTGGATTCTTGGCCTGTGGTGATTTGCAGCCAATACCCTTTCAGCCAAGTGTCTATTTCTAGCACTTGCCTTCAGACTTGTCTTAAGTCTTCCTATGGAGTGGAGTTAAAACTTGGGAACCCTACAGGTAGGGCTGCTGCAAAACAGTAGATTCACTTTGTCCTTAAGTGAGAGGAGGCAGATATTTACTGGCTAAAATCACTGTTTAATGTAGACCCAGGAGGAAGTCAAGGAAAGGACTCCAGCCATGGTACCCAGGGAGGCCAAACTGGGGGCTTGTCCTGGGGAAGTATAGGAGATAGCCTGTCAGTGAGGGAGGTGGGTATCAATTTGGGTAGCTTGTCCTTAGACAAGAGCTGTGTTTTAGGCCGAGGAATCTGGCTCTGCAGGTCAGTGCTGACCTCCGAAGAGATTGACCTACTTAGATGTCTTCTTTGATAGCTGGCCTGCCAGTCCAGACAGGGCATGGAGATAATGCCCAGTAGAGGGTGGTTTTACGCTAAAGCAGTGATTCTCAGACTTGTTTTAAAGCCAGAGAAGCCATACTGTGCTTTTGTGTACCTGTTAACATCCTGATGTATTTACATCTGTATGAACTAGGAATAATGTATTAGCAGAATATACTACTGTGTTTTCTCTTTCATCTCACAAAGGTTGCATACACGTTAAAGAAGCCTTATTCTTTAGTTGTTCAATTAACTTTGCTCTTTGGAAAGTTTCATGAACTCTTGTTACCAGACAAGTGGTATCAACAGTTAAAGGTTAAAAAAGAAAAACTCATGGAGGCAAGATTTAAAATAAATGAAAGGGGAGAAACTTTACCTATGAAAATGACCTTTTTTTGCATTTTGGAGGAAAACTACCATTTGATTTTAAATATCTAACTGGCCTCTGAGGACTGTCAGTGTTTCCCAGGGTGTGTTTGGAGAGTGGCCCTTTGGTGATTAGGGGACTTTTGAAGCAATTGGGGAGGGGACGCCAGGCCCTTCCACTGTCCTCACCACAGTATCTGCACAGCTCTCTTTAGGCCTGCAGGTGAAACATGAGCAAAACTGTGAAAATCATTATTCTGGAAATTATTTTGTATTCTTATAGTTGTTTACCAGCTAACAAAAACCTTTACTTTTCCCATCCTCCTGAAAAATCTTTGGGTGACTTTCCATTGAGGACATTTTGACAGATGAAATACAAATGAATGTTACCCTAGTAATTCATTTTTTGTTTTGTTTATTTTTGCTACTTTCTAACAGACACTTGAAACTAGAAGATTCTTTAGGGTCTTAACCGCGTTAACTTGAGTAGACCAGCATCTTTTGTAAGCTCTAGTTTAAAAGTTCTATTTGTTCTTATGAATGAGTTATTTATTCTTTAATGGAATTTCTATTCAAAAGCTCCTATGCATTTTCAGGACTAAAGAAAGAAGAAAAAAAAAAACACCTTGCATTTACTAGGGTAGAAAGTGCTAAAAATTAAATGCATCATCTCATCAGTTTTAGATCCCAAGCTTGGCTTGGGGCCATCTTGATTGAATTGATGGTACCTTGGGTGTCAGAAGTCCCCTGTGAGGTGAAGGGAGGAATGTGGTTGGGAGAGGGACACATTTAGACCTCTGCAATGGAGTTAATGTCCCCAAAGCATTAAATTAAGCTAGATTTAAGGCAGTGCTGCAGGGGACTATGCCTAAAGATCTATTTGGGGATAGCGTTTAAATATGTTTACTTGACATTAAGTTTATTTTTAAAATAACTTTTATTAATAACAACAGTGACACCTATTATAGAAAACTTTAAAAAATCAGCATAGCACAAAGAATATAATTTAAATTACTTACAATCCTAACACTTAGGCAGAGCAAAATTAGTTATTTTTCAGAGAAATGAAGCTAATTAGATTTAATAGCATTTTTATTCTTGATTTTAGCAAAAGGCTGAGAAGTGATGGGTTTAATAGCATTTTAAACTTGTATGGTACAGAGTCCAGAAGGGCTTCTGTGAGTACAGTTGAGTATCTTTATGATGTGGAGAATTGTGGAGGAGTCTGCGTGGCAGATGACTCCGAGTTCCTTTATTTGTGATGTTTTTGTGTGTTTGTGGTAGGAAAGAGCGTGGGCTTTGAGGGTTCATGGCCTGGGTGTTGATCTGGGACTGGGAATGGTGCTCAGGACAGGTGACGCACTTGCCTTTGTGACAGTCACATTCAAGAGAACCGACATTGTGGGTGCATCACCCCCCATGTCTCTCAGTTTCCTCACCTGCATAATGAGTATATTTATATTAACCTTACAGGGGTGTTGCAGGATTAGCTGAGAAAGCCTACAGTGACTAGCACATAGCAGACCTGCTCTGTCAGCACTTACCACGTACTTGTAGATAGCAATAGACAGATTTCTAGGACTATTGGGAAAAACCAAATTAAGCAAAGCACCTCTCACTCACACTTTCCCTGAGTTAAATTAAATATTTGATATACGTATCATGAGTTAACAAAAACAACAACAACAAACCTGTATTCTCCAGTGCAGACAGTCTAGTGCAAATATTGGTTAGTAGATTATGTAGGAAGTAGTTTCTTCATAGGAATTCTGCATGGAAGACTTCTTTACAGACAGCCTCAGGTGATTTTGTTAAAAGCAACATCGCTATAGTTTTCCATCATAAATACAGATGGTCCCCAACTTAATGATTTTTCGACTTTACAATGGTGTAAAAGTGATACACAACCACAGGGTTTCAGTCTTTAAGCACTGGCAGTTCTTTGACCAAAGATTCTATGTGGGATACCTTTTTGACATATATTAATCTTCAATTTATGACGGCTTTATCAGGAGATAACCACATCGTAAGTTGAAGAGCATCTGTACAGTTTTTGATTGTTTTATTTCAGAATATAAAAAAGTGTATTAAATACTGAAGTTGCTTTAAACAGTTACTTCAAACAAAACCAAAGAACATGACCTTGCAATACCTCTTTGGTGATATTAGAAACACTTCTATAGACTAAAAAGTGCAAGATGAAATTGATGACTTATAAGAAAGCATTGTATGTTTAGTTCTTTGTCTTCTGGTCTGTTTTTTAACCCTTTTGCAGCAGGTAAATCCTAAGGAACTGTAGTAATTTTTAGAGTGCTGATTTTCAAACTGTAATGCAAGTTTTTGTGGTTCTGTACTAAGGTGCCTTATTAACTGCATATGTGCAAATAAGAATTTTTTTTTTTTGGGGACGGATCTTGCTTTGTTGCCTGGGCTAGAGTTCAGTAACGTTAACATAGCTCATTACAGCCTCCAACTCCTGGGCTCAAACTATCCTCCTACCTCAGCCTCCTGAGTAGCTGGGAGTATGGGCACATGCCACTATGCCCAGCTAATTTTTTTCATTTTTTGTAGAGACAAGGTCTCATTGTTGCACAGGCTGATCTCAAACTCCTAGGCTCAAGTGATCATCCCGCTGAGGCCTCCCAAAGTGCTAGGATTACAGGTGTGAGCCTCTGCTCCCTGCCAAAAAAAAATTTTTTTTTTTTGAGACGGAGCCTCACTTTGTCACCCTTGGTAGAGTGCTGTGGTTTCATAGCTCACAGCAACCTCAGACTTTTGGGCTCAAGTGATTCTCTTGCCCCAGCTTCACGAGTAGCTGGGACTACAGGCGCCCTACCACAACACCTGGCTATTTTTTAGAGATGGGGTCTCACTCTCGCTCAGGCTGGTCTCGAATCTGTGAGCTCATTCAATCCACCTGCCTCGGCCTCCCAGAGTGCTAGGATTATAGGCATGAGCCACCATGCCCAGCCCCCCAATTTTTTTGTAATCGGTCAATAATAAGAATCTATTGCAACCTTGCTCTGTGCCTGGTGCCCTGCTGGGCTCTTTCAGGACACTGGATAGGCTGAGGCACGCTGCCAGGGAGCTCACACCTCAGTGGGGAAGATTAAATGCCACAGTGCTTTGATACTAGTTTAAAAGAGAGTGGCCACAAATTTGATAACTCTGCTGCTCCAGGCTTGCCTTTCTGGTATTTTGCCAGGTACCCAAAATGAAATATCAGATATGTATATATTTGTGAGTCCAGCACTGAAATGTGTAGTCAGTTAAGTATAAATTAAAGAGTAGTTTTCACAACAAATGATATGTAATATTTTTGTCTTCCTTAGGGCTCTGGAACTTCATCCATTCTCAATAAAACCTCTTCTGCGACGAGCAATGGCCTATGAGGCTTTGGAGCAGTATAGAAAAGCTTATGTGGATTATAAAACAGTGTTGCAGATAGACTGTGGAATCCAGCTAGCAAATGACAGTATTAACAGGTAATCAATCTAGTCTGCGGGCAGCTACCTAAAGTCTAGCTGTCTTATAATAAAATTATATGTTTTTTTTCCCTCTCTCAAAAATATGTCAAAGTGTAGATGTGTTCACAGCTATTTACTTTACATGAATGAATGCCTTCTTTAATTCCATTAAACCAAATGGTTTTTTCTTTCTAACTTCGTTTCTAACTATCCCTTAATATATTTAGAATTGTCGTCTAGCGCCTTTACATTTGCTTCCTGTTACTGTTAAGTGAATATTCTTTGTTTTCTTAGTAATATAAGTTAGAGCTCATGTGTGCTGCTTAAGTATCTGTGGTCATAGGAATGTATTTTCATTATGGATAAAATCAGTATGAACTGATTCTTAAATCAGTGTGAACAGTAGGACAAGAAGCAGAGGGTAGTGAAAACTGCCTTATTGAATCTTCTCCCACACAGGGTTTGCAGGTGTTCATTGGCACCACAGCTGTCAGTGGAAACGTCTCTGTTGTTTCTCCTCAGGAGAACGGATGTCTTCATGAGCCTGCTAGATATTTGTGTTATATGCCCTTGTAAATAGACACTCATCTAGGATGAGTATTAACTTATAATTTGAATCCAATTTATTTTATGACCTATTTACCCCGTGAGTGAGAATTTCCAGACTTCATAAATTGCTTTCAGATGAAGTCTGAAATCGAGTTGTACAGCTTTTCTGTTCTATACATATGATGTTTTCTAATCCCCTTGCCCAGATTATAACTTCTGCAGTGTTTATGTGTCACACTGTCCCTGTGCCAGTCTGGTGTACCATGTATCACTCTGTTGGATGTTCCTTAAGGTCAGAAATTGTATTTTATGTCTTTGTTCCTGCGGTGCCTGACACGGTAGACATCCTCAATAAGAGGGTGTCGGATGAGTGCATTCTCCACGAGAGAAAGCACAGTTCAGTCCTCTGCTTTGGGGCTTCGCTTTTAATTTGCCCAATCCCCTGCCTGGTAGTCTTGAAGGTGGAGTTGGAGAAAGTAGAATCTTCTTACAAGGGTAGACGTTCTCTCGAGACACAAAGTAGAAAAATGTGAAGTGTCTGGCAGAGAGGAGAGGACCAATGAAAGGGTATTTTAGGAAGTATAATTAATAGTAGACTGAGTGGCTCGGCGCCTGTGGCTCAGCGGGCTAGGGCGCCAGCCACGTACACCTGAGCTGGCGGGTTCGAATCCAGCCCGGGCCCACCAAACAACAATGACGGCTGCAACCAAAAAATGGCCGGGCGTTGTGGTGGGCGCCTGTAGTCCCAGCTACTTGGGAGGTAGAGACAGGAGACTTGCTTGAGCCCAGGAATTGGAGGTTGTTGTGAGCTGTGATGCCACAGCACTCTACCCATGGTGACAGCTTGAGGCTCTGTCTCAAAAAAAAAAAAACAATAGTAGACTGAGTGGTTTAAAGGGAGAATTGTGTCTGAGAGGCCGTGATTACTCACATATCTCAATATTTTGCATTATGCTTTAGTAAAAAATTGAGGGCGGTGCCTGTGGCTCAGTGAGTAGGGTGCCAGCCCCATATGCCTGAGGGTGGCAGGTTCAAACCCGGCCCCAGCCAAACTGCAACAAAAAACTAGCCAGGCATTATGGCGGGTGCTTGTAGTCCCAGCTACTCGGGAGGCTGAGGCAAGAGAATCGCCTAAGCCCAAGAGCTGGAGGTTGCTGTGAGCTGTGACACCACGGGACTCTACCATGGGCGGTAAAGTGAGACTCCGTCTCTAAAAAAAAAAGGAAAAGAAATTGAGGTGGGTTTCACATAGAATTAAACTACTTTAAAGTGCATAATACCGTGGCATTAGTAGTCACAATGTTGGGCAATCATTTCTTTCTAGTTCCAAAACATTTCCAGCACCCCAAAAGGAAACCCTATACCCATTAAGCACTCACTCTTCATTCTCTCTTCCTCTGGCCCTTGCCAACCGGCCCCTTGGCAAACAAGTCTGCTTACTGTCTCTGTGGGTTTATCTATTCTGGATATTTCACATAAATGGAATCATACAATATGTGACCTGTTTTGTCTGGCTTCTTTCAGTTAGCTAAATACTTTCAAGGTTCATCCAGAGTAGCATGTGTCAGTACTTATTTCTTTTTGGCTGAATAATAGTCCCTTATATGTATGTATTTATCACACCTTGTTTATCTGTTCATTAGTTGACGGACATGTGGGTTGTTTCCACCTCTTGGCTATTGTGAGTGGTGCTGCTATGAATAGTTGCATACTGGTTTGTGTTTGAGTCCGTTTTCATTTCTTCTGGGTATATACTTAGGAGTGGAATTGCTGGGTCCTGTGGTATTAATTTTGTGTTTAAATTTTTGAGGATTGTAGTGTTATATTTTTGTGTGTACTCAAGAAAACTATTTTATATCAGTTGACTTTTAAGACTGAGTCAGTTTTTAATTGAATGGTTCTTATTGCTATTTTGTCGATAAGGAGGCTCTATCTGGTTTTGCTATAAATATTTTTAAATAAAATATCCATTTAAAAAAACTTCACTGTTCCTTTTTGTAAATCCCATATGTATGCTTTCTTTTCCATCTATCCCAGTTCATTATGGAAAATTAATTTTTTTTTAATTTAAACATCTGTGCTTATTTTGTTTCTGTCTTCCATTAACCATATTCCTCTCTTCCTCTCCAGGAATCTTACATGTTAAATTTCTCTGCACATACTTATTTACTCCCTGGCAACACATCATCTCTTTTCAGCTGCTTCTTCCTTCCTCTCTGCTGGTAATACAAGTTTAAGCTGCTTTTTCTTCTGCAAATGTGGGTGGTTACACATTAATTTTATAAAAATTTATTTTTTAGACTAAAACTTGGGTTATCATAACCAAAGATTACTATTGAAATTTCAGTTTAAGAAACAGTAGGGAGAGTATGTGTATTATATTTATCTACATGTAAATGTAAAAATTTCTTATACAAAAAGCATATGAGTCTGTGAAATTAACTAACTTCAATGTATTCTACTAATTACCAGTAAACCTTCTCAGTCTTGGGAAGTACCTTTTAAAACCATGTTTATAATTGGTGGGACCACACCTATTGTGCATCTTAGAAGGGAACAGGTGAAACTTACTAAATGCAGAATATAAAGGTCTTAACACAATAACTAAGAAAATGCCATGAAGACTATGTTAACCAGTTTGATGAAAATATTTCAGATTGTATATGAAACCAGCACATTGTACCCCATGATTGCATTAATGTACACAGCTATGATTTAAAAATTAAAAAAAACCAAAAAACCGGATTCATCAAAAGATGTAATTCAGTTTTGTTTTTAAATCTAAGTATGATATTTTGTATATTTAAAATAACAAGAACATGATCATTGAAGATGTTAATCCGAATTTCATGGTGACCATTAGTAAATGTCATTCATATAAAGACCCTTGTATTGTGCCTTTTTTTTTTTTTTTTTCTTTTTTGAGACATTGCCTCAAGCTGTCACCCTGGGTAAAATGCTGTGGCATCACAGCTCACAGCAACCTCCAACTCCTGGGCTCAAGTGATTCTCCTGCCTCTGCCTCCCAAGTAGCTGGACTATAGATACCCGCCACAATGCCCGACTATTTTTTGTTGCAGCCATCATTGTTGTTTGGTGGGCCTGGGCTGAATTTGAACCCGCCAGCTCAGATGTATGTGGCTGGTGCCTTAGCCACTTGAGCCACAGGCACCGAACCCAAAGACCCTTGTAGACTGTAGTTCCGTATCCTATTTTTTTTTATTTATCCTATTTTTATTCATATGAAAAGAATATAAGTGGATAACTTTCAGGGTAAAAATAAGAAATACAAGATAAGAAAGAGTATCTCAACCATATCTAAATATCTTAAGAAAACGCAATATTCCAGGACGGTTAGTCTCATCATTTTTAGCAGCCAGTGTGGATCACCTATTTTTTTGGGGACAGAGTCTCAGGCTGTTGCCTTGGGTAGAGTACCATGGCATCACAGCTCACAGCAACCTCAAACTCTTGGGCTTAAGCGATTCTCTTGCCTCAGCCTCCCGCCACAACACCCGGCTGTTTTTTTTTGTTGCAGTTGTCATTGTTGTTATAGCTGGTCTGGGCCAGGTTTGAATCTACCAGCCTTAGTGTATGTGGCCAGCATCCTACCCACTGAACTACAGGCACTGCCTGAACACCTACTTTTAACCACTGTAGTGTATAGGCACAGAAATCCCAAAGTACTTTTGATTATCCTCAAGAGTAATATATCATCATATAAATAATACTAATTATTTAGTAATTATGTTAAATATTGTAGGGGTTATTTCTTCTAAGCCTCCAACATTCCAGTTTTATAGTTTACTTTCTCAAAAATTCAAAATTTTTTGTGTATACTTTAAACATTTTTAACAAATTAACAATACCTTAATTTTTCTTTGATCTAAAAATATTCTCAGTTACATCATTTATGGCAATTTTTGTTTTTTTTTTTTTTTGTAGAAACAGAGTCTCACTTTATCACCCTTGGGTAGAATGCCATGCCGTCACACAGCTCACAGCAACCTCCAACTCCTGGGCTTAGGTGATTCTCTTGCCTCAGCCTCCTGAGCAGCTGGGACCACAGGCACCAGCCACAGTGCCCAGCTGTTTTTTGTTGTTGTTGTTGTTGCAGTTCGGCCAGGGCTGGGTTTGAACGCGCCACCCTCGGTATATGGGGCCGGTGCCCTAATGACTGAGCCACAGGCACTGCCCCATTTATGGCAACTTTTAAAAGTCCTTTTGAAAACATCTGGATTATATGGACAGAAAATAGCTCAAGATTGTGTGTTTCTACAAGGAAGTATACACATGCATAGCATTTGTAAATCTTACTCTTGATCTGAGCTTCAATAATACAAAAATTAAATTGCATGATCAATATGGAAAACTTATTTTCTCTTTAGAATAACAAGAATTTTAATGGAGCTGGATGGACCAAACTGGCGGGAGAAGCTATCACCCATTCCTGCTGTGCCCACTTCTGTGCCACTGGGAGCTTGGTGTCCTGTAGCAGAGACAGCCTCAAACCAAGAAAGAGATTCCAGCAGCCATCACCAGCTGGGCCTCACAGGTAGGGGAAGCTACACTGCTTCTCTGCAGGGGATCTTGAGCTGTGCACATATTTGTATGGTAAAGCAGAGATGTAACAGCGTGAACTCTGGCCTCAGACCTGGGTTTAAGTTGAGTCCTGTTCTCCCTCATTTTAACTACTTGGTCTTAATAATTGTTTTACACCTCCCATGTCCTAGTGTACATGAAAATAGGGAAATATTAATAACTGTCTCATGAGGTTGTTCTCTGGAAGAAATGAAGATACGCAGATAAAACACTTAGCACAGGTGCTGGCTATAAACCTCTGGTAATAGCTTACTAAAGATTAACATTATTACTTTTTTTTTTTTGAGACGGAGTCTCACTTTGTCACCCCTAGTAAACTACCATGGTGTCACAGCTCACAGCAGCCTCTGGATTCTTGAGCTTAAGCGATTCTCTTGTCTCAGCCTTCCAAGTAGCTGGAACTATGGGCCCCCACCACAATGCTGGCTACTTTTAGCGATGGGGTCTCACTCTGGCCCAGGCTGGTCTTGAACCCATGAGCTGAGGTGATCTGCCCATCTCAGCCTCCCAGAGTGCTAGGATTATAGGCTTGAGCCCCCACTCCTGGCCAGTGTAACTATTTCTTTTTTTTTTTTTTTTTTTTTGAGACAGAGCCTCAAGCTGTTACCCTGGATAGAGTGCTATGGCATCACAGCTCACAGCAACCTCCAATTCCTAGGCTCAAGCGAGTCTCCTGCCTCTGCCTCCCAAGTAGCTGGGACTACAGGCGCCCGCCACAACGCCCGGCCATTTTTTGATTGCAGCCGTCATTGTTGTTTGGCGGGGCCCAGGCTGGATTCGAACCTGCCAGCTCAGGTGTACGTGGCTGGCACCTTATCCCGTTGAGCCACAGGCGCTGAGCCCAGTGTAACTATTTCTAATAAGAAAAAGAACTAAGGCTCGGCACTTGTTGCACAGTGGTTATGATGCCAGCCACATATACCGAGACTGGCAGGTTTGAACCTGCCCAGGCCTGCTGAACAGCAATGAGAACTGCAACAACAACAAAATATCCGGGTGTTGTGGTGGGCGCCGGTAGTCCCAGCTACTTGGGAGACTGAGGCAAGAGAATCTCTTGAGCCCAGGAGTTTGACCTGTGAGCTGTGATAACATGGCATTCCACCGAGGGCGACATAGTGAGACTCTGTCTTTAAAAAAAAAGGAAAGGAAAAGAATTAAGTGGCATCTAGCTCTATAGTAGACCATGCATGTGATGATGCTAAAGGACTAAGAAGATGTGTTTAAAATAATAAAACAAAACAACCCCCCCACAACATAAATATAGTCATGTACTCCCAGGGGAGTACTTTGAAAGTGACTATAGTGATACTGAAAAATGGGGTATGTAGCACTTTTCCAAGGATGAGTTTGTGAACCTAATTGTCAGATCTCGTATAGTCAGTTCTTTCTGAATTTTTCTGTCCATATTTGTTTACTAATGATTAGTGAGAATGGATACCAAAGGTTTAAAGACATTGCAGGATAAAAGCTTGAGGAAAAGTTTTCAGCAAATGGGGGACACATACTCTGTAATATTCTATTTTAGGGTTTATGTACCAGGATTCAAGGGAAGTATCATTTGTCCTCATTGTATGAGATGTTTTGAAACATGAAACATAGAAACATTCTGTGATTAGAAATAAAAGATGAAAAAAAGGCCAGGCATGTGGCTAATTCTTATAATCCTAGCATTCTGGGAGGCCAAGGTGTTGCAGGAGTTGGAGACCCTCCTGAGCCAAGAACGAGAGTCCGTCTCTAAAAGTAGTTGTGGGGCTCGGTGCCGGTAGTTCAAGTGGCTAGAGCACCAGCCACACGCCAGAATTGGCAGGTTTGAATCCAGCCCAGGCCTGCCAAACAACAATGACCGCTACAACCAAAAAAAAAAAAAAAAAAAAAACAGCTGGGCGTTGTGGCGGGCACCTGTAGTCCCAGTTACCTGGGAGGCTGAAGCAAGAGAATTGCTTAAGCCTAGGAGTTGGAGGTTGCTGTAAGCTGTGATGCCATAGCACGCTACCCAGGGCAACAGCTTAAGCCTCTGTCTCAAGAAAAAAAAAAAAAAGTAGTTGTGGTGGGTTCTTGTACTCCCAGCTACTCAGGAGGGTGATGGAAAAGGATTGCTCAAGCCCAAGAGTTTGAGGTTGCTATGATGCCACAGCACTCTACCCAGGGCACAGAGTGAGACTGTCTAAAAAAATTTTTTTTAGATTTATGGATATTTATTTATTTATTTATTTTTTATTATTAAATCATAGCTGTGTACATTAGTGCAATCAAGGGGTATAATGTGCTGGTTTCATATACAATCTGAACTATTTCGTCAAACTAATTAACATAGCCTTCATGGCATTTTCTTAGTTATTGTATAAAGACATTTGTATTCTGCATTTAGTAAGGTTTGCCTGTACCCTTCTAAGATGCACCGTAGGTGTGGCCCCACCAATTACCCTCCCTCCACTCCAACCTCACCTCTCCTCTCCCCTCCCTTGCCCCTTTCCCCATATTCTTGTGCTATAGTTGGGTTATAGCCTTCATATGAAAGCTATAAATTAGCTTCATAGTAGGGCTGAGTACATTGGATACTTTTTCTTCCATTCTTGAGATACTTTGCTAAGAA
>CAUYRH010099309.1:0-16185 GCA_963574655.1 Perodicticus potto
ACTGTTTCTGATTGAGTTTAGGAAGGTGATGTGATTCCAGGTATTGGTCCATTTCCTCCATGCTTTCAAATTTCTTGGCATAGAGTTTTTCATAGTAATCAATGATGATCTTTTATATGTCTGTGTTTCTATAGTTATTTCTACTTTTTGCTTTCTTATTGAGGTTATTAGATCTCTTACTTTTCTTTTTCTAATTGGTTTATACATTTCCATTAAGATTTTCAAAGAACCAACTTTTTGCTTCACTAATCTTCCTTATTTTCTCAATTTCATTTATTTCTGATCTAATTTTGGTTATTTCTTTTCTTCTGCTAGGTTTGGTATTGGATTGCTCTTCTTTTTCCATTTCCTTGAGATGGTTCATTAGGATGTTTAATATGATAGCTTTCCCCCTTAGGGCTGCCTTCGCATTATTCCACAGTTTTTGATAGCTTCTTACTTTATTGTTATTTTTATTAAGAAATTTAGTGTGTTTCTTCCTAACACAGAGCTGTCATTCAGCATAAAGTTGTTTAGTTTCCAGGACTTTGTGTAAGGATGAACATTTTTGTCAGCATTAACATCTGTTTTTATTCCATGATGGTCCAAAAAGATACAAGTTATGGTTTCTATTCTTTTAAATTTATTGAGATGTGGTTTGTGCCCTAAGATATGATCAATTTTGAACAATGATTCATAAGCTGATAAGAATAGTGTATACTCAATTTTATTGGGGTGGAATATTCTTTATGTTTGTTATGCCCATTTGTTCTAAACTTGTGTTTAAATCTATTGCTTCTTTGTTTAGTGTCTACTTGGAGGATATGTCCAGTTCTGTCAGTGAGCTGTTGAAGTCTTAAGTTATTATGGTGTTGCAGGATGTCATGTTGTTCAGATTGGTTAGGGTTCATTTTATATATCTGAGAGCATTTAAGCTTGGTGCATAGATATTTAGGATGGAAATGTCTTCTTGTTATATTTATCCCTTGACCAGTACATAGTGTCCATCTTTATCGTTCTTTACTTTTATTGATTTGAAGCCCAAGGAATCTACAAATAAGATTGTAATCCCTGCTTTTCTTTAATTTTCATTTGCCTGAAATATGGTTTTTCAACCCTTTACCCTGAGTCTTGTTTTATTGTTAGAGGTTAGATGTGTTTTGTGAAGATGGCATATACTTGGCTTGCGCCTCTTTATCCAGTCAGTCAGCCTGTGCCTCTTCAGTAGGGAATTCAAGACATTCATTTATTGAGATAATTGATATGTGTGGTGGAGTTCTCTATTTTGTGTAGGTCTGTTGCTTAGTTTTATCACCTGGACCATTGTGGAAGTTAGGCTTTGTTCTTTAGTTTCTAGGTGTGTTTACTTTGCTGGTAGTCCATTGTGTTGGTCGGTGTATAGAAGTGGTCCAAGTACTTCCTACAGATCTGGTCTTGTTTTGGCAAATTTCCTCAATGTTTGCTTGTCAGTAAAAGATTTTTTTTCCATTGAATATGAAACTTAATTTAGTAGGATACAGAATCCTGGGCTGAAAATTATTTTGTTTAAGTAGGTTAAAGACTGATAATCAGGGCAGTGCCTGTGGCTCATCGAGTAGGGCGCTGGCCCCATATACCGAAGGTGGCAGGTTCAAACCTGGCCTTGGCCTGAAATGCAACACAGAAAAATAGCCGAGTGTTGTGGTGGGCGCCTGTAGTCCCAGCTACTCAGGAGGCTGAGGCAAGAGAATCGCCTAAGCCCAGGAGTTGGAGGTTGCTGTGAGCTGTGTGATGCCATGGTACTCTACTGAGGGTGATAAAGTGAGACCCTGTCTCTACCAAAAAAAAAAAAAAAAAGACTGATAATCACTCTTTCCTGGCTTGAAAAGTTTCATCTGAAACTGAGTTCAAGCCCAGCTCCGGCCGAAACTTCAAAAAAAAAAAAATTGGAAGTTTAATTTTTAAAAATTCCCACTTAAACCTTTCCAAACGAGTTAAATAAGTTATATAAAAATATCTGGGTTATTTTATGTACTTAGCAAGGTTCAGGAAAAATATCATTTGACATATATTTATTGAAGGCCTACTATATGTCAAGCACTGTTCAATGAGCTAGGTTATATAGCAACAGATGAAATAAAAATGGTCTGAAATCTCATGGAACTTACAGTTCAGTGAGGGAGACTGACAGTAAATCAGAAACAAACAAATAATTGAAATTTAAAAATTTCCTGCAATGATCCGAGGATTTGTATCCTCCCCAAATTCATTGATTGAGACTTAATGTCAATATGGTGGTGTTGAGTATTAGGACCTTTGTAAGGTCACTAGATTATGAGGGCCCACCCTCATGATTGGGACTATTGCCCTTATAAAAGACCCAGAGAGCTTTCTTGCCCTTTCCATTTATTTACCTTTGGATGCAGAAAGAAGGCTCTATCTATGAGGAGTGGGCCCTCACCAGATACCAAATTTTTCAGAGCCTTGATCTTGAACTTCTAGCCTTCACAACTATGAAAAATACATTTCTGTTCTTTATTAATTACCCAGTCTCAGTTCTGAAATGACTAAGACAGGCTCCCATGTAGAGAGACACTCTCTCATGTAGAGAGGGTGAAGGGATGAGAGAGACTGAAGGGAAGCCTAAGCAGAGAGAATAGCAGGTACAACAGCCCCAAAGCAAGAAAGAAGTTGGTGGGAAAAGATAGAGAATAACATCAGGGAGAGGAGATGAGCTCAGAGATACAGTGCCCTGTAGACAATGATGAGAAGTCTGGATTTTATTCTGATTGAGATGGAAATTATCTGAGGGTTATAAGCAAGGTAGTACCATGATCTGCTTTGTATTTTTTTTTTTTTTTGAGACAGAGCCTCAAGCTGTCCCCTGGGTAGAGTTCTGTGGCATCACAGCTCACAGCAACCTCCAACTCCTGGACTCTAGCGATTCTCTTGCCTCCACCTCCCAAGTAGCTGAGACCATAGGCACCCGCCACAATGCCCGGCTATTTTTTGGTTGCAGCCGTCATTGTTGTTTGGTGGGCCCAGGCTGGATTTGAACCCACCAGCTCATGTGTATGTGGTACCTTAGCTGCTTGAGCCACAGGTGCCTAGCAGATCTGCTTTGTATTTTAAGCAGATCATACATACTGGTGTATGAGCAAAACAAGAAATAAAAGAGAAAGGCCTTTTTTTTTTAAACTAGAGTCTCACTTTGTCACCCTCCATACAGTGTCATGGTGTCACAGCTCACAGAAACCTTAAGCTTGGGCCCAAGCTATCGTCTTGCCTCAGCCTCCCAAGTAGCTGGGGCATAGGCGCCTGCCATAGTGCCTGGCAAGTTCCTCTAGTTTTAGTAGAGACGGGGGTCTTGCTTTTGTTCAGGCTGCTCTCAAACTCCTGAGCTCAAGCATTCCATCCACCTCAGCCTCCCACAGTGCTAGGATTACAGGTGTGAGCCACCATGTCTGATCAGAAAGGCCATTTAGAAGGTTGTTGCAGGCTGAGTGCAGTTGCAGGCCAGGTGCAGTGGCTCATGCCTGTAATCCTAACACTCTGGGAGGCTGAGGCAGGTGGTTTGCTTGAGCCCAAGAGTGTGAGACAAGCCTGAGAAACAGTGAGACCCTGTCTCTAAAAATAGCTGGGCATTGATGTGATGCCAGCTCCTATGGTCCCAGCCACTTGGGAGGCTGACATAAGAGAATTGTTTGAGCCCACGAGTGTGAGGTTGCTGTGAACTATGATGACATGGCATGCCACTGAAGGTGACAAAGTGAGACTCTGTCTCTAAAAAAAAAGAAAAAAAAAGCAGTAGAAGGCTGTTGCAGTTATCCATTTAAGAGATGATGGTTTGGCCCACAGTGGGACTTAACTGTTAGTTTTGGGTAGCACAGAGATGGCTCATGTTATGGACGTGTCAAGGTTTCATTCTAATGTCTCAGGTAGAATAAATAGTGTTAAATGTGAAGTAGTAACAAGTACATCCAGATGGCACTTCTAAGCAGGTGACTGGAAATCCAGGAGGGCAAGGACTAAAAAGATAAAAATAAGAGTCATTGTCATCGAGGGTATGATTGAGTGTCTGGCAATAGATAACATGATCAGGGGAGCAAGAGAGGTAAGCAAGAGAGGTAAGAGAGAACAGGGAAAACTAAGGGTAGAATCTTGGATAGCACCCATATTAATGTTATTTGCCTGTTAAAATGACTTTTAATTATGATAGTAATATAAATATATTACAGAAAATTTGGAAGGCAGGAAAAAAATCTACAAAATATCACTGAAATCAATCATTTTATCATTATGAAGCATTTTTTCTTTCTATGCTTTTCATATACATCTTTTAACTACTGTGCATATAATATAATATCCTCTTCATTTTCTCAGAAGAGCCTACATTTTGAAAGTAGGAGAAGAGGTCCCAGAAAAGTCAACAAGAAGAATAATTTTAAGGGAATAAGTGGCATTAGATTGTTATTGGTGACCTTGGGGAGGAAATAGAGATATTTGTATAGGTGACTAGTTTCACGTTTTGTGGCAAAAAGGTAGGGGAAGATTTAAATCTTGAAGGGGTGGGTAAATCCAAAGAGGGGTTTCACAATGAGACATATATAAGTATATGTATAGACAGAATAAGGAAACAGAAGAGAAGGAGAAATTGAAAATATTGGCAGGGTATAACTAATGCAGCATGGTCTCTACAGAAGTAGGAAGGGTTGGGATTAATAGCTAGGAGAGATAACTTTCTTTCCTTGACACAGGAGAGAAGAATAGTGTGAGTAAGGGAGGAGAATGAACTAGCTTTTGCTATGAAGATGTCTTGCAGGTCTCAGTAAAGAAGGAGGTAAAGTCAAGGTCATTTCTTAAAAGTGAGGGAGACGAAAGTGTGTCAGGGGCTTTGGGAAGTGAATAATGTTGGGATTGGTTAAGACAGAAAGTTAAAAAGATTCCAGATCAGACCAGTGGGTAACTAGAGCTTGAAATAGAATTAACAAGTACTTCCAATGTCATCTAGTCCAATTCTTCATTTACAGATGAGGGCTTGAGGTTAAGAGGGCTGTGTCAATCACACAGCTAGTAAGAACTAGAGCTAAGATGTGATCTTAGGTTGCCATAAACCTCTGTCCAGCCCAGAAAAATATGTTTAATGTTTTCTTTCTGATTTATCTCATGGGAAGGACTTTCTTCTGTCTAGCCAGAGATAGAACAGGACAAAACCCAGGAACAGCTTTACCCCAAATGCCAACACTCTTATAAACCTTCAGGTTGGCTGTCTTCTCTCTAAAAGTCATCTTAATGCACTCTGGGAGGCCGAGGTGGGTAGATTGCCTGAGCTCACAGGTTTGAGATTAGCCTGAGCAAGTGCAAGACCTTGTCTCTAAAAATAGCCAGGCATTGTAGCAGGCACCTATACTCCCAGTTACTGGGGAGGCTGAGGCAAGAGGATCACTTGAGCCCTAGAGTTTGAGGTTGCTGTGAGCTATGACACCATAGCACTCTACAAGGGTGATAAGTGAGACTGTCTCAAAAAAAAAATCATCTTAACAAACAATCCCTTGTGTAGAATATTGAAAAGCCAAGTATAGGCTTTCAAAAATTATTGGAAGGCTTTTACCTTAAACAGCTAGGCAATAGTCTTCAAAAGAGTGTCCTTCCTTTTCATCGGAATGAAATAGAGGCTTAACAAAAAAATGGAAACAACCTAGGATGACCAACCTCAGGAACATGGTTTAATAAATGATGATCCAGCCAGACACAGTGGCTCATGCCTATAATCCTAGCCCTTCAAAAGGCCAAGTTGGGAAAATTGCTTGAGGATGGGTATTTGAGACCAGCTTGGGCAATGGCAACATCCCCATGTCTACAAAAAAAACCCATAAAAATTAGCCAGGCATGAGAGTGTGTGCCTATAGTCTTAGCTACAGGAGAAACACTGAAGCAAGAAATCACTTGAGTCCATGGGTTCAAGTCTGCAGTGAGCTATGATAGAACCAGTGCATTCCAACATAAACAACAGAGTGACCTATCTCTAAAATAAATAAATAAGTAAATAAATAAATACATAACCATCAAAACCATGGAGTATGCAGTCATTAAAATAACTATAAGACTAGAAATGAAAACACACTTATGATATAATGGTAAGAGAAAATAGAGAATTCAAAATGATAAGTATACTATAATTATAAATATGTAAAAAATCATGTGTGGCCATTAAAAGTAACATTCAGAAAGTGAAACCTGTTCATGTGATGGAATTATAGATGCTACTATATTTGTTATTACTATTTTTTAGAGACAGAGTCTCACTTTGTCACCCTCAGTAGAGTGCCATGGCATCACAGCTCACAGCAACATCCAGCTCCTGGGCTTAAGCGATTCCCCTGCCTCCCGAGTAGCTGGGACCACAGGTGCCCGCCACAATGCCCACCTATTTTTTGTTGCAGTTTGGCCGGGGCCAGGTACAAACCTGTCACCCTCAGCATATGGGGTTGGTTCCATACCCACTGAGCCACAGGTGCTGCCCACTATTATATTTAAATGTTCTCTATTATTCTGCCCACTATTATATTTAAATGTCCTCTATTATTGTTACATTATCTGTTCAAATAAACATTTAAATAAATACAAAGTAACTATTTTGTCTTCCAGAAAAGAAATACTTATTTTTCACAGTTACTGAAAGCAAATGTTTTTATATTGCTAAATAAAGTTAAATGGAGGCATGGAGGGGCTCCTAGTCCATTGGAATGCTCAACTTCTTCAGTACAATAAGCAGATACATTCAGCAACAATGTCTTATATCTGTCACATGCACATTTTCTTGGGTACCTCTCTTTTAGCAACACCTCCTCTTTCACCCTTTACCTTCTCCAGCATTAGAAGCAGATGGCAGGAGATGGGAGATGTGGAAGGGCAGCCCAAGAAGAGAAGATATTCTAATATTAGGCCTCTAGGTGTTAGGCCAGCATTTGTTTCACATACTTATTTGCTTTATATTTATCTTTAATTTAATTTAGCAACTGCATCCTATGAAAGGAAAAAATGAACTATTTTTTACCTGTAATCCCACCACTGAACACAATTGTTTTATGTATTTGATATCTGTTTTACAATCTTGAGATAAATTTTTATAGAGTTACAATGAAAATGTCTATATAACTGTGAGTTCTATTTTTGTCCCTTAATGTTATTGTGTTTAGATTTTTCAATGTTTACTATAGTCCCCAGAATTGTGATTTTTATTACCTGCATAATATTCTATTCAATGTATCTAAATTCATTTAACTATTCTGATGTTTTTGGACATTTGGCTATTACTGTTTTTGTTTTGTTTGAGATTATACATTATGATATTTTACAATGTATTTGTATATATAGTAAAGGAGCTAAGGAAATTTCACTCCCAAATATGACTCCTTGGTATAAAGAATATTTTTAATTAAAGGCCATTCATTATCAGAAAGCATTGGAAGAGACCTTTCCTCTATCTACATAAAACCTGAGCAACCTGATTGGGAATTAAACAGGGCTACTGGGGCCAGACACAGTGGCTCACGCCTATAATCCTAGCACTCTGGAAGGCCCAGGAGGTTTATTGCCTGAGTTCACCAGTTCGAGACCAGACTGAGCCAGAGATAGACCTCATCTCTAAAAATAGCTGGGCATTGTGGTGGGCACCTGTAGCCCTAGCTACTTGGGAGGCTGAGGTGAAAGAATTGCTTAAGCCCAAGAGTTTGAGGTTTCTGTGAGCTGTGACACCACAGAATTCTAAAAAGGGTGACAAAGTGAGACTCTGTCTCAAAAAAAGTTAATACATAAAAATTTTAAAAATGGAAGGGATGCTGACTCCCTTTTATACATATGAACAGACCTGGCCCCAAATCATTTAAAACACAATACCTGTCTGTCAGGTTAATTTACAAGTCAATTTGTTTCCCTTGATCTGCACATACCCCTCCCCCCAGCAAACATTTGCTGCAGCTATACTTTCCACATTCTCTCACCTCCCTTCCAAAAGGCACCTATAAAAGTCTCCGACCATTATTGAGACTTTGAGTAACCATTCTTGTGGTTCCCCCTATGCACATGGTATTCGGAAATAAACCTTTCTCTTATTTCTCTGATGTAACTGTCAATTGATCTTTCAGCAAACCAACCAAGGGAAAAGGGCGGGTTTCATGGTAATCCCTACAGTTTAACATAGTCAACAGGATCTCAAAGCCACTTTGCTCTCCCCATAGCTACAGCAAGAAGATTGGAACTCTGTCCAGTCAGCAAGTGGTGAGATACTTTACTTACCAGTTGGATTCCTGGTTTTCCTCTATGTGGGCTCCAGTTTAGCAGATGGTAAAAGATTTATATCCTTTCCACATTTAAGTTTAATGAGAGAAACATTTTTGTTAGTGATTAGTCTTGTGAGCAACTCTGGTATTGGTATATTTTTTGGTACTTTGCGTTGTATGAATATTCACATAGTTTGATTTTATCTCCTCTCAGAAGTAGCTTTTATTGTTGTTATTGCTTGTTTTTGTTTTGCTGCTTGTCTTTCTTCATCTTTTTGTCTAAGGAGGGTTACCATAGTGTGGAACTTGGGACTAGCTCCCCACCAGCTCAACATTCAAACCAGCCCTGCATACTAGCCAGTTACACAGTTCTGACTAGTCTGGTATCTTTTAAGACAAACTTTGTTGCAGATCCCTGAAGCAAAAACCATATGAGGTTTCCCTCTTGTCCTGTTTTATGTCTCTGAGCTTGACTTGTGATTGAGTGGGAATTCTCTCCTCAGTCTGTCACATCCAGGGGGCAGTGCTTTGTCTGGAACACATCAGGTGGCCAGTCTGAAAAGACTGGGCATTCAAAAAGCAGCACACTGTGTGTACCGAACACGTCATGCTCCATGAAGTGAGTTTTTGTCATCGTTTGTTCTATCATAAGTCTATTTCTGAGAGTGAATTTTTGGGAATCTTGGAAACGGCCTTTTCTATGAAGAGGCATAGGACCTTCTTTGTACTCTCTCCAGGTTAACCCTGGAGAATTATCACCTGTGCTTTATAAAGAAGCATTAGATTCAGTCATTTTTGGAGTAAATATACCGTTGTGATTAATGGCCAAAGATGGATTCTCTGAATTAAAAGACTTCTAAATGGTACTAAAAAAAACTATTAGAGCTCTCTTATTTGAAATAATTACTTTATATTGATACAGAAGTTAGATTAAAAGAAAAACACATAATATTATGGCTAGCCTTAAAGATTCTTTTTTTATTTTTGTTTATTTATTTATTTATTTTTTAAGATTCTTTTGACGAAATTGAAAAGCAGATAATTGGACCAAGTGTGGTGGCTCATGTCTATAATTCTAGCATTCTGGGAGGCCAAGATAGGTGGATAGCTTGAGCTCACAAGTTTGAGACCAGCCTGAGCAAAAGCAAGACCCCATATCTACTAAAAAAACAGAAAAACTGAGGCAAAAGGATCGCTTGAGCCCAGGAGTTGGAGGTTGCTGTGAGGTATGATGCCTCGGCACTCTATACAGAGTGACAGCTTGAGAATCTGTCTCCAAAAAAAAAAAAAAAAAAAGAACTGATTTAAAACAAAGAAAAAAAATCTTTTAAATATTGCCTCTGTAAGAATGACAGGCCATTTTAATTTATAGTCTAATGATTAAAATTCTATATTTTCATCTCAGCAGCTCTAAGTTTGATTCTCAAGCACAGAAGGAACTTGTTCTGGTTTGATATTTATAACTTATACCATTCATTAGTTCTTTTTCCTTCTGTGCACAACTTTTGCTTTCCTATATTCTATAGAAATATGAGACTTTTAAATATTTATGTATAAATGATCAACTGAATAGCTGGCACCCTCAAAAATGCGACTGACCAAAATTATAAATTGCATATGCAGGACTGGTGATACCTTTCTTTTGTACATCTTGTAAAAACTGTTCTCCACCTCATAAGACATTTCTTGCATCTCTTATAATGTAATAACCTTTGTTAAGGCTTATTAATTTTACTTACAAGATAAAACGTTTAGCTGCTTCTCTGCAGTAAAATTTCCTCCATTCATCTTCACTCCTTTCTACCCTTTCCTCTCTATGGATCGTACAATTTTGGCCAATCAAAGGTGGTCAACTGTTTAAACTGTATTTAAGTAAGGCAAATGCTGAGCTATAACCAATTCAACTATTTTTCATACTTCACTTTCTTTATTCTATTCATGAATCTTCCTAACATGAGAGTCTCTCTAAACCACTTCTAATTCAACTGACCAGTTTGTGAAATACTCTTTGGTCAATTAAACTCTTATTAAATTTAATTTTTTCAAAAGTGGATTTTAAGATAGAACACCCAGAGTCTCCCAAGAACACAGAAATCCCAAACACCAAGAGTCCAAGTAAAATACCTGCTGGACCTGTTTATACTCTCTCACTACAATGGAAGACTTTGGGTAAGTTATCTCTAAGATTACAAGATACCACAGATTTGTATTTTTAACTCTTGAGTTTCTTTTTTTTTTCAATTTTTCTTTTTCTTTTCTTTTTTTTTTTTTTTTTTTTGTAGAGACAGAGTCTCACTTTATCACCCTCAGTAGAGTGCCATGGCGTCACACAGCTCACGGCAACCTCCAACTCCTGGACTTAGGCAATTCTCTTGCCTCAGCCTCCTGAGTAGAACTCTTGAGTTTCTTTAAGCAAAATTTTAATCCTATCTTAAAAAATAATAACAAATTAAAATAAGTCTAGAATAAAATTAAATTTAATAATTAAATTTTCTTAAATTTGGTTAAAAGCCTCGAATGTCTGCATTAAGAAAAATAAATAAATAGTAGTTAACTATACTTTGAAAATTGCAAACTCCAGCTTTCAGGAATTTTCAAAGATTTCTATATTTTCTCCATTTGTTCCCTTTTTCTATATGTTTATTGCAAAACAAAATATCATTCCCTCCCCTGAAAAAATATATCATTCCCTAAATCAATCATAAAAATCTGAAAGCTAGGGGCCACAGGCAAGACCACTGACTGGAGCCAGCTTTCCACAGAGGCTCCCATCCAGAAGGAGAGTTAAAGGACAGAAGTTTAGCAAGTAAGCTGATGGTTTGGAGCTTTGCCAAGAGAGAAGGTTGAAGAACAGACATCAACCCTACTGAGGCAAGCTGCGACCCCAAGGAAACAAACAATAGATACAAAATCCATCATCAAGCAGACAGGAGTCCCCTCCCCATGAGAACTGCTTGCAGTATATTTTCTACATACAAACAAGCAAGCAGAATTGAGATCCCCTCCTATTTTATCCCATGGCAAAGATCCTCTAAAAACCAGAACTCCTTCCCCAGAGAGGATCTACCAGTGTGCCATGGCACTCTCCTGCCAAGCATAAACCTGTATAAAACTGTATATATTCTATACCTGAAATTCTGAACTCCCAGCACTCCCCTCTACTCTCACCCAAGGTCTGGAAGTCTGTCCCCCATGGAGTCTAGATTCTTAGGCATTTTCTTGAGAGGTGTGGATAAGGCGTGGGCTGTTGCTGGTCTGTGCTGATTCTGTGGCATGGAGCAAGGAGAAAACAGTGAACTGAGGGAACCATATGGGAGAGGATGAGGTGGTGCCCCATGGAACAGAGCAGCAGTGGCAAGGCAGGAACAATAGCAGAAACAACCCCTGGTGATATTTCAGAAAGATACTCCCTTCCTCTCTGGGCAACCAGAGGAAGCCAGGCATCTTCTCTGGTGGCAGCCACTGGTGGAACAGATCTGGGATGAAAACACAGGCTCCATTAGAAAAAGGGTATGCCTCAGGTGGTACCTGCCTGGGTGGGGCACAGAGGGGACTAAAATACGTGCACACAGAGATGGCATACTTCCAGGGCGAGGCTGAGCAAGGAGGACTGCTTTAGTAAGCCGAAGCAGCACCCGGCCCTCAAGGGATCATAGATGAGACAAAAGCAGGTGGGGAGGAACAGAAACCGAGAGCTAAGTGTGAGCTCTAACTGCGCAACCCCAACACAGAGAGCAACAGAGACAGACATGCCAGCTCCAGGCAGTGGTATAGACTGGCGCTGAGTCGCAGTTTCTGTGAACTCAAACAGCACCTGTTCTGCAGGGGAATATAGCCAGCACAGAAACAAATTATTCTAAAATATGAGTGTCAGCAACATCAATCAGGAGCAGAGCTGGAACTGAGTGAACTGCCCTAGCTTCCATTAAGCACCCAAGGTTGTCAGGCTTCAGCTCCCCCTGCCGGATAGTGGCAGAGAGCAGCGACCTGGCCAAGGAGACATAGATCTCCCTGTGACTCAAGCAGATGCAGACACCTGGAGCATCTGCTCATTGGAGGGAACTGGGTCACAGCCCTGTGGGATTACCAGTGATTGGGTGTGACAGAGGTGCAAGGTGGGGAAGGAGGCATCATTTGCTGGGTGGGACATTCTGACCTCACAGAGCAACAGAATGAGTCATACTTGATCTGTCAGCAGACCCATTCTATCTAGTTTCTGGAGACATTTTGAATTCTCCCATCTGAGACCAGTGCTGACTGGGACAATTGATTTGGACCTCTTGAACTTGGCCAATCACCCAAGGACTATCAAAAGTGGTACCCTGGGTGTGTGGTTGTGGAAAGGTTTGATTTTCCTTTTCCAGTTGTTGCCCATGGGTGTGGGAGGTGGGATGACTTAATTGCTGGTGTTTCTCCACAGCTGAGTCTTCAACCCAGGGTTGAAGGATTCACTAGGGTAGGACAATGACCAGCTAAAAATAAGACAGAGCCACTTAGCCACCACACCAAGCAGGTCCTCAGTGTCTCAGGCCTTAGGACTATCGGGGCCCTTGGCAAAGCTCTAGGGAAAAAAGGTACAGACCCCCGTCCCAGCTCTTGGGCAAAGGGCTGGTTAATCACTACTCCGGGAGCACCCAATCCATCTTCACTTTATCTGCTTATCTAGCCATAAGGTATAAAATAATCATGGGGCAGAATCAGCAGAATAACTCCAGTAACATGAATAACCAAAAAGGATCAACTCCCCAAGGAATGTCATGGTGGACACAACTGAAGATCCCATTCATAAACAAATGGCTAAGATGTCAGAAATCAAATTCAGAATTTGGATTACAAATAAAATTAATAGGATGGAGGTAAACTTGTAATTAGAAATTCAAGGAGCATTTCAAATGTTGTCTCAAGAATTCAATGAATTCAAAGACAAAATCACCAGAGATTTTGACACACTGAGACAAGAATTTGCAGCCCTCAAAGATCTGAGAAACACAACAGAATCCCTCAGTAACAGAATGGAACAGACAGAAAAAAGGATTTCTGATATCGAAGACAAAGCTTTTGAACACTCCCAAATGCTCAAGGAGGAAAAGAAGTAGAGAGCAATAACGGATCATTCTCTCAGAGAGCTCCAGGATAATTCAAAGAAAACTAATATTTGCCTTATAGGAATACCTGAAGGCAACAAGATTGCTTTGAAAGTCACAGATGCCCTACTTAATGAAATAATGAAGAACTTTCCAGACTTGCCAAGATATTCTGGAATTCAGATAGCAGACATTTTCAGAACCCCAGCACAACGCAACCTGAATAAACATCCCCCAGGCACATCATAATTAACTTCACTAAAGTTAATATGAAGGAGAAAATTCTGCAAGCAGGCAGACATAAGAAAACCATAACCTACAAGGGGAGAAATATTAAAATGACTGTAGATCTCTCTGCTGAAACCTTTCAAGCTAGAAGAGGGTGGTCATCAACTTTTAATCTCCAAAAACAAAATACCTTTCAACCCAGGATCCTGTATCCTGTATTCACTGTATCCAGTGAAACTGAGTTTCATTTCTGATGGAGAAATTAAATACTTTAATTGCATTCAAATGTTGAACAAATTTGCCATAACTAAACCAGCTCTATAGAATATTCTAAGTCCTATCCTCCATAATGACCAGAGCAATCCTCCACCACAAAAGTAAACTCACTCAGAAACTTTTTATCAAATTCCAATTTCCAAAGTGGTGAAAGAATTAAAAATGTCCACGGGACTTTTGAAAAACTCGATTCCCAAAGTTCTACCAGGCTTATCAATACTTACAATAAAAAATGTGAATGGCTTAAACTGTCCTCTAAAGAGGCACAGGTTGGCTGACTGTATACCAAAACTCACGCCAGATATCTTCTGCATGCAAGAATCTCATCTTACCTTGAAAGATAAATATAGACTCAGGGTGAAGGGATGGTCATCTATAATTCAGGCAAATGGAATTGATCACATTTCAGGTCACAAGTCTAACCTCAGCAAATTTAAACTAATGGAAATTATTCCTTGCATCTTCTCAGACCATCATGGAATAAAAGTTGAACTCAATAACAACAGGAATCTGCATACTCATACAAAAACATGGAAACTAAATAACCTTATGCTGAAGAAAAGCTGGGTCATAGATGAGATTAAATAGGAAATTACCAATTTTTTGGAACAAACGATAATGAAGACACAAAGCATCAGAACCTCTGGAAAACTGCAAAGGCAGACTTAAGAGGGAAATGTATTCCACTGCAAGCCTTCCTCAAGAGAATGGAAAGAGAGGAAGTTAACAACTTAATGGGACATCTCAAGCAACTGGAAATGGAAAACCATTCCCATCCCAAACCCAGTAGAAGAAAAGAAATGACCACAATAGAAGCAGATTAAAGCAAGTAGACACCCCTCAGAACGGGAGAAGATATTTGGAAGTTATATCTCCAACAAAGGTTTAATAACCAGAGTACACAGACCTCTCAAACATATTAGCAAGAAAAGAACAAGTGATCCCATCTCAGGGTGGGCAAGGGACCTGAAGAGAAACTTCTCTGAAGAAGACAGGTACACAGCCTACAGACACATGAAAAAATGCTCATCATCCCTAATCAACAGAGAAATGCAAATCAAAACTACTTTGAGATATTATATAACTCCAGTAAGATTAGCCCACATTACAAAATCCCAAAACCAAAGATGTTGGCATGGATATGGAGAATAAGGGAACACTTCTACATTGCTGGTAGGAATGCAAACTAATACGGTCCATTTGGAAAGATGTTGGGGAATACTTAGAGATCTAAAAATAGAATTGCCATTTGATCCTATAATTCCTCTAGTAGGTATATATCCAGAAGACCAAAACCACATTATAGCAAAGATATCTATATCAGAATGTTTATTGTAGCCCAATTTTAAATTGCTAAGTCATGGAAAAAGCCCAAGTGCTCATCGACCCACAAATGGATTAAAAAATTGTGGTACATGTACACCATGGAATATTATGCAGCTTTAAAGAAAGATGGAGACTTTACCTCTTTCATGTTTACATGGATGGAGCTGTACAATTTCCTTCTTAGCAAAGTATCTCAAGAATGGAAGAAAAAGTATCCAATGTACTCAGCCCTACTATGAAACTAATTTATAGCTTTCATATGAAAGCTATAACCCAATTACAACACAAGAATATGGGAAATGGGGAAAGGGAGGGGAGGGGCATGGGGAGGATGGGTGGAGGGAGAGTAATTGGTGGGTCCACAACTATGGTGCATCTTAGAAGGGTACAGGTGACACTTACTAAATGTAGAATATAAATATCTAAACACAATAACTAAGAAAATGCCATGAAAGCTGTGTTAACCAGTTTGATGAAAATATTTCAAATTGTATATAAAACCAGCACATTGTACCCCATGGTTGCCTTAATGAACACAGCTATAATTTAATAAAAAATAAATTAAAAATACAAAAGGATTATAAAACAGATCAATAAATCTCAAAGTTAGTTTTTTGAAAAGGTCAATAAAATAGATAAACCTATGGCTAACCTAACTAGGAAAAAGGGAGTTAAATCTCTAATGTTGTCAATCAGAAATGATAAAGATGAAATAACAACAGACTCCTGAGAAATTAAAAAATTCTTGATGAATATTACAGGAAACTGTATTCTCAGAAATATGAAAATCTGAAGGAAATAGACCAATACTTGGAAGCACGCCACCTGCCAAGACTTAGCCAGAACCAAGTGGGAATTTTGAACAGGCCTATATCAACTTCTGAAATAGCATCAACTATATAAAATCTCCCTAAAAAGAAAAGCCCGGGACCAGATTGCTTCATGTCAGAATTCTACCGAACATTTAAAAAGGAACTAGTACCTATATTACTCAACCTTTTCCAAAATATAGAAAAAGAAAGAATACTACA
>CAUYRH010099311.1:0-39986 GCA_963574655.1 Perodicticus potto
CTCCTGGGCTCAAGCAAGTCTCCTGCCTCTGCCTCCCAAGTAGCTGGGACCACAGGCGCCCGCCACAACGCCCGGCCATTTTTTGGTTGCAGCCGTCATTGTTGTTTGGCGGGCCCGGGCTGGATTCGAACCCGCCAGCTCAGGTGTGCGTGGCTAGCGCCTTAGCCCATTGAGCCACAGGCGCCGAGCCGACATGTACGTCTTCTTAAATTATCCACGGCTGAGGGAAGGTCAGCAGGAGGATGCTGGCGGGACACAGGATGCCAACAGATGAACATAAATGCCCCCCACTCTGCCCCGGAGCCAGGGATGGAAGCCGTGCCTCCCAGCACCCCTATGCAGGCCTCTGGGCAGGCCTTAACGTGCAAACAGCAGACTATTCCAAGTCAACAAAGGTTTATACTCGGTGGTGGAAGACAGTGTGAATACATGCTAGCACAGTTGCAGCTGGAGCCGGGAAGCCCCCACCTGCAACGCTCTCCCCCTCGGCTCAGAGGAACGGATTGGACACACTCCTGAGGGCCACGCTGGCATTTATGTCTCATCAAACTCCCTGTGTAAAGGGATGTGGGAGGGTGCTAATCACTAGGCAAGGAGAGCCAGGGACAGAGGGGCCATGCTGAGAGTGGCCCTGTCACTGAAGCAGCCCGGGTGGTCCGAAGCCCCCCAACCCCTTCCCACTGGCCCAAGACCCAGCAGCTCAGCACATCGGCCGTGACCAGGAACAAGGCAGTGGCAGCCACCATGTTCAGTTCAGGAACCGTCCTTCAGTAACACCTACTTAAGACGTGCCACACAATGTTGAAGCCAGACAGGGCCTATTAGAGATTCCAGAATTGTGTAACATCTGAAAATTAAACTAGTTAAATAATTGCGTTTGGGTATTTACAAGTGGCAAATTTAGCACCAAGGGCTCAGAGGGAAAGGCGACGGCAGGCGTGGGTGCTGCCGTCATTGCTCAAGAAGAGCCGCTGAGCTCTAACTCACTCCTGTTTCTTGGGCTCAAACCTGAAGTTAGTGCTGCTTCAAATCACCCCGCAGCTGGCACCTTGGCTGAGCAGTGGGGAGAGAGGAACAGCCCAGGTAGAGCCAATGACGCCCTAAGAAGCAGGGACAGGGCAGGGGGAGTCGGGAGGGTGCTGGGCCAACAGTGTGCATTGGGAGCCTCAAAACGTGGACATTTTCCAAGCAGGGTCTTTGCAGATGTAATTAGTTAGGATGAGGAGTGAGAGGTCCCTTAACCTAACGGCTGGTGTCATTGTAAGATGGCCACGTAAAGACAGAGCGAGTGAAGCAGCCACGGGCAAGCAGCACGTGGAGCCACCAGAGGCCGAAGCGACCAGGTGAGATCCTGCCCCGGAGCCCCTGGAGGGCGCAGCCCTGCCCACACTTGACTTTAGACTTTTGGACTCCAGAGTGGTGAGTCCAAAATCAGCTTCTTTCTTTGGTTTTCTTTGGAAAACCACCCAGTCTGTGGCACCTGGTCACAGGAGCCCCAGGACACTGACTCAGGCAGAAGCTGTGGGGCCATTGGAATCCACACCCTGGACCCACGCTCCCACCTGCACCCCTCCCATGGAGTGGCAACTCCGCTGATGTCAACCAGGTGCTGGTGGCACAACCACCCTGCTCTCACAAAACCAAAGGAGGCAGCCACCAACCCACCCTACCCATTAAACCGGAGAGGGCTCCCCTGTCACCTGGATTATCTTTTAAAAGTTTAGACCAAACAGCAGCTGGATCCTAGGCAGGGTGCCTGTCAAGACTGGAGCTGGGGACACGAGGAAACGACAGGAAGCCAGTCTTGGGGAGGAGCCCAGTCTCATACCAGCAATGCAGCAGGAGTGAGCCCCCATCAGCCCTGGAGCCCCAGGGCCACTGGAAGGGCCGGCTGTAAGCAAACGGACAGACACCAGCTCCAGCTAATCTGTGCTTAGCTTTATTATTTCCAAACTGCGCCGTGTACATATCTCAGCTATAGGAAAGACCATCCTGCTGGGGCCGAGACTGCTGAGGCCCAGAACTTGCTTCCCTCTTAGAAGTGCTCTGCCCACAGGTGAGGCCTTCAGACCACAGGGGTTACACCCCGGGAGGAGCTACTCAGCCGTCCTCGGGCTCTCTCCTGTGCTCAGGAGGACAGAAGCAGGCGGCGAGGGAGCCCTTTCAAGAATGAACTAAATCCCTGTGTCCCAGTGTTTGCCCCCCAAGAGTTTGCGTGAGAGGCTTCCACAGGCCCACCTGCCAGAACCCGTCTGCAGCGGGACCCCACGAGTGAAACAACAGACTGGGGCTGTGCAGAGGAGCTGTCATCAGCAGTGACACTGAAAATGAGGGAAACCAGCAGGTGGGGGACAAACACCAGCAGAGGCAAGGAGAAAGGAACAGCAAAGGCGCAGGCAAGGGACGTCCTCACAATTACTGTGCCAGGAGCTGAGGTAACACCAGCTAGTGGGGCCTCGGCGGGCGGGGGCGGGGGGCAGCAGCCGGTCCAGGACACGTCATCTGCTACCATCCTACCAGCCGCCTTTTCTCTGCTCCAGAGTGCAACAGGAAGGTCCCCCAGAGTGGAGGACGTCTACATCTGCGGGTTCCACGCCAACATGAGCGTGCACTCCCAGTGTGAATTAAACACATACTACGAGACTCCACGCAGACCCTGAGGATCCAGGGAGGCCCCAGAGGGCTCCTGCCTTAGTGGCTGAGCCACAGCACAAGGTGACCCAGCCTCAGCCACCTGCACTGGAGAAAGCAGAGAGAGGGTCACCTTACCACAACTGGAGGCACCTCCAGGACCTTGTCCACATTCTTCAGTGACAGGGGCACGTACCACAGGGTGGCCTTGTTAGTCAGCTTTTTGGTACCTAAAGAGAAGAAAACCTCGTGAGTGATATGCTAGGACGAGGGCGGCTGGGGGCAGCTGGCAGCTGAAACGCCATCTCACCTGGGCTGCCTCTTCTGGCCCCCAACTCCAGAGGTTGCGGCCCTCACCTGAGTGTGGACAAACAGGACCAGAGCTGCCCAGCTTATGGGGAAAGGCCCGGTAGGGCTGATGCCCATCACAAGGAGTGCCCCCTGGCCACTGGCACCAGTCCAGGGCGCCAGCCCTGCCCAACACTGCCCACTCCAGAGGCTGCTGGGAAGCCCTCCAGCCACCTGTTTTAAGCCGTGTAGTCCTGGGCTGCTCATCTTCCCAACTCCAGGCTCCATCTTCCTGGTGTTCTGACTAAAGGGAGCCCAGTTATTTAAACATGTCAGAGCTTCTGCTGAACCTCCTGGACACAGGAATGACCTGCAGACAGACCCCTGCAGCCTGCTGGGGCCACACTCCTCCACTTCCCGCAGGCTTGAGTCTCCACCCACTGATCACAGTGGACACTAACATCAAGGGTCCTGATGGCCAAGTGCTCAGACAAACGTCTCCTAAGGAGCTTATCACCTGTCTAAACCCTGCCAAGAACTCCTGCCAGACGGCAAGCCCAGAAAGAAACAATGCCCATGCAGATGAGTGCACCGCGGAGGCTCGGGAGGCAACGGAGGCTGGGCCCGGGCAGAGGGAGGGGACACAGATGGCGTCACCACAGCCAGAGAGCACAAAGAGCAGAGTCAGCTCTCAAAACTCCCCTGTTGGCCACCCAGAAACTTCCTTTCCTCACGCCAGAAGCTCGGGTTTGCTGCGGACCGACTTAACACTCCACTCTAGAAGCTTCCAAGTGCTGAGAGATGTGCTCCTTGAGGACGGACACAGACACAGAGCAAGTGGGACCCCAAGGGCCAGGGGCACCAGGTCTGAGATCTGGTGGTGCCAAACGATCCCCCAGCTCACTGGTCCATGTCACTTACTGCAAGAACCCCAAAGCCCAGACAGGTTGGGGGTCTTCTACGGTAACTCAGTGAAAGACTCCCAAGGCCCCAGTCATTTCTGGGAAGCGTGTGCAAGGATGCCTCCGAAAAGTGGCTCCTTCAACATGGAAGATTCACAATCTAGAGTAGAACAGTGACACTGCAGGGAACTATGGAGAGAGGGACAGAGGGACGGAGAAGGGCAGGGAGCAGCCGGGCACCCTCCCTGAACCCTGGGGCAATCGCTTCCTCAGTTCAGGGAACCTGCCTTCCCAGGACAAAGTGCTTTTGTCCTCGCTCAACAGGGCCCCAGGCTCCAAGTCAGGCCCCCAGGGGGTCAATTAAAAGGAGGCCTGTTCCCCTCACCCCAGGAACACTCACTAGAACAATGGCCTCCAGTGCTTGAGAACTGCAGGCAAAAGATACGGGAAAACATGTTCAGCACTTTGACGGAGTGAATCTGACAACCTGCTTCTGGGAATAAAGATTTCCTGTTGGGTTCAGCTAGAGCCAGCCTGACAAGCCAGTTTCCATGGAAACCCGAGTGGCCCTCTAGACCTAAACGGACACCAAGGAGCAAAATGAGGCAAACACACTAATTACACTTTCTCCATCATTTAATAAAACCATCAAAAGACAACGGCAGCATTAAAAATATCTCTTTTAAAGTCTTAAGAGCTCCCAGCTATTTTGTGGAGCAATTCACAGCAATCATGTCCCAGTTAGCTTAATATTTTGACAGTTGCCGGAGATGAATGAGCCGCCTCAAAGGCAGAAGGTTGGGTTGTCTGCCTGGGGCATGCTCGCTCAACCGCCTGGCGAGGGGCACAGCCCAGATAGCAGGGACACAGACCAGGGGACCCAGCATCCCAGGGTGGAGGAAGAACAGCCTCTCCCCTCAGCATTGTCTCCCTAGCCTCATCCGCAAGTACCCATGGTGGGCCAGGCGGCCGCAGCCGGGTCCCCATAAGCTCACATTCCAGTGTCCACACGGGCAGAAAGAGACACACACTCTGAAAGGTCTGAGAGAGAGAAGAGAGACCTGCACAGATCCTGACGTGGAAAGAGACCAAGAGGGAGACAGACGCACAGGGACAGGAGAAATATACACAGAGTAAGAAAGTGAGCTCTGGGCAAGGTGACCAAGATGTGGAGAGAAAAGGAGAAAAAAAGAAAAAAGCTTTAAGTCTCAGGACCCCAAGTCCCTCCGGCCCCAGGACACAGGGAAGAACAGGGCCAGGAGGGAGCCCCTGGCCTCATTTTGGACCCTGCGGAAAGCTGCCTCAAGCTGGCCTGTTGACATTTCTAAATCTGCAAATGGGTGACAACACCTGCCTGACACTGTCTCTGTCCCTTGAGGCCGGAGTGCAGGCTCTATCTGCCCCTCCTTCAGGGGAGAAGGCCGAGGACCTTGGTGTCTGAACACCCAGGGGACGCTTCTCTGCCACCCCCACCGGCACAGCAAGGGGCCACAGTCTCTCCACTCTCGCCCCCTAAAGTGCCAGACCCTTAAACACAGGTCGGGCCCCGCGTCCTTCCCTTCAGCTCCATCTCTCTGCACAGACGCCTGACTCTTCCTGACCGCCTCTGTGCATTTCACTCACTCATCCACTACTGATTCTGCATCCACCATGAGCCAATGGAAGCTGCCAGGAAAAGGAAGTTTGTAATCTGGGAGGTGGGAATCCTCAACCTCGGCACTCCTGACCTTCGGGCTGGCTCCCTGTGGTGGGGAGAGAGGGTCCCGACCATCTGAACACCTGAGATTGCCTCCCTGCCCCCCTGCCTCTCTCCCCATCCCAAACAGGTCAGTGTCATTCCGTCCTCTGGGGTGTCCTCGTAGGCTGTGGCTTCTGTGGAAGGGACTCAGTGAAGCAGGCTCCTCCTACCACTGCTGAAGCCATAGACTCCCACAGTAAGAAGATGGCGCTGCTGAAATGTCTGTCCGCCCTGAGTGGCTTCATCTTCAGCAGCAGCAGACAGCAGCAGCCATCCTCCTCCGCAGGACGGGGAGAGGCTCCATCCCCAGTACAGCCCAGGAAAGGAAGGGCTGGGCACCCATGGGAGATGACAGGACCCCACTGCCTCTAACACAGAGCCCCCAGCCCACACTGAGCCTTTCCTTCATTGTGGGTTGCTGTTCCCCATGTGGGAGAGCACTCAGGCACCCCTTGCCATGCCACAGCCTGAGACTATCCAAGGGTCCCTCTGATGGCAGAGGTGACTGCCGCGCACGGGGCCTGGAAGCACAGAGACAGGCTGTCGGCCCCCGCCCCAGGGCCTCACTCAGCTAAATCATGCACCGTGTTGTAGCTGGGCTGACATAACCATTCTAATCACTGAGCCCACTGAGGTCATCAGAATGTTCCAGGTGAATAACAGTGCTTGCTCCTGGCCCATCAGGGGAAGAAGACTGGAGCCCCTTAGGCAGCTCTGAGCCAGCACTCTGCAGGGCAGCCACCACCAGGAAGGGGGAGGGGAAGAGGGAGAAATACACTGGTCCAGCCCCTCCTCTGCAGGAGCCAAAGGGGGACCTGGGACTGTGCTGGGAGGTGGCAGCAAGAAGGCCAGAGGGCAGGCAAGAAAGCCTGCCTTCCCCCTCACTAGCCTGGGTATAAAAAGAAGCTGGAGCACGTGAGAACTGGAGCCAGCCTCTCCCGCAGCGCCCAGTGGGAAGGGGAAAAGGGGTTTCCATGGTTACCACGGCCAAGGAGAATATTCAGATGAAACCAGAGGCAAAGGTTGGCCCAGTGAGCTTCTCTCTAAGCCTAGTATCTGGGGCCCAGGGGAGCAAGGAGAGGGGCCCGGGGCAGGTCCCCGAGGAGTGAGCAATGTTCTCTGCAGAACCAATGTCTCACTGTGCTCAGGGAGGGCAAGCAGGGCAAGAGAGACAGCAGAGGGGCCAGAGGGCAGATGATGCCCTCCAAACTGCACCCGTGCCCACCCCTGCCAGACGGGCTGGTCACAGGAGGGCAGGACAGGCAGCGGTTCCACACCAGGGAAGGAGTCAGGGTTGAGGGGCACACCACGTGTGTGACCTCGGGCTCAGTGCTTAACCTGTCTGTGTCCCTTTCAAGGGGAAGAGAAGCACCTGCTTGCAGGATGGCGGTGGGAGAAGGAGGTCATTCTGGAAAGTAGACTAACCCCTCCAGCAGCGTAAGCCCTGACAGAGGTGAGTAGTGGTGCTGCCACTGCCATTATGTCATTATGGCTGTCGTCACGGCCACTGCCAGCCTGGAAGGCGTGGGGCATCTGCGGTTACCTGTGAGGATGCTTTCAGACATCACGTTGACCTGGACTTCCACAGAGTGTTTAGAGGTGTAGGTGATCTCTGCACTGACGTGAGCCACCTCGCCGATGCAGACGGGGGACAGGAAGTCGGTGCGCTCCACTCGGGCCAGGGCGGCCACGCAGCGCTCCTGTGAAGACCAGAGACGCTGTCAGCCCGGCCCAGCCAGCCCACCCTAACCCCGGAGACATCCCCTGTAGAGTGAAAGAAACACATTCCTAAACGCAGAAACACAGGCATCGAATTGCTCAAGAGGAGTCTGAGTGGTGGGATTACCAGTGGCTTTTTTCCTAATACCCCTACAATAAATGTGTATTACTTCCATAATAAAAAGCAAAACAAAAATGCACACGTACTCATTTTGGAAAATTTGGGAAATACAAAACCGTAGGAAGAGGGAGCAACGCCCCTCCCCTCCAAAGATAACCACAGGTACTGTTTTGGGATCTTTCTTCCAAGCTTTCTCCTCCTTCCCCCGTCACTCTTACAGTGTTGTCCAAACCCAAACAGACACTTTCACATTTTGATCTTTTTCGCTCGATATGGGAAAAATAATCTTCTTGTGTTGTGATGTGCTCTTTGAAATCACTATTCTTTTTTTATTGTTTAGACTTTATTTATCCTTCAATAGGCAACACGTTCTCATGCTTCAAAATTCAAAGGAACTAAAGTGCTTCCAGGTCTCTGCCACCTCATCTCCAGCAACCCCGGCCCCTCCATAGCCCGAGCTCCAGTGCCCCCGTCTGGGCAGACACTGCACCTCCCTGTGTAGTGCGTGGGACAGGCTGCCTCACAGGCTGTGCTTCTCTCTTCCCTGCCTCCGAGCCCTTCCTCTCCTCCGGCATGGGCCACAGTGCCTCGGGCTGCCTGAGTGACACACCACAGGCTGAGTGGCTTATACACAACAGAAACACCTCACATTTCTAGAGGCTGGCAAGTCTGACACCAAGGGGCTGGCTGTCCCCACACCGTGGAAGGGATGGGGTCTTTCAGGGACCCCTTTCACAAGAGCGCTAATCCCATCGTGAAGGTTCCACTCTTGTGACCTAGTCACCTCCAAAGGCCCCACTTCCTAATATCATTCATCGCCTTGGGGTCAGGATATGAACGCTCTAACCATAGCCATGCATGAAGGACTCTCTTATCCTTTTCCATAATTTTCTTTTCATGACACTCCAGGGGAGTCATTTTTGATGCCCAAACAGAACAGAATATTCTTTTTGTTAAGAGATTTGAGCCAACCTCGGTTGGTTCTTATTATAGACAATTCTGTCAGACAACCTTTCACTTAAAGCGTTTTCTGCATTTGGGATCACTGTGACATTCCTTGGGTCCACAGGACAAACATTTCATGTCCAATTACACACAAACTTTATGGACACCCTGTATGTTCCCAAAGTGCCCTTCAAAAGGATCGCAGGGACGGTCTCATCTTCCAAACAGGGCACTTGGTACTGTTACAACTCTGTACTGAAACAATCACCTTTCCTATGACAGTAGGAGTCTGAGGTGTGTGCACTGGCAACTCCTGGGCCGGGTGGGGAGCAGGTGAGGAGAGGCCGCCTGTGGGGCCTACGCCAGCTCTGGCCATCACCTGCCCGTGACCCGCACAGCCCCCCTCTGCACATGGCGAGGAGGTGGCGGTCAGTTCTGCCCTGGTCTGTGTCTGCAGTGCTGCCACGGCCTGCTGCCTTCATGGTACCCACACGAGGCCCTCCCTCTAGCACGAGGACTCGCCAGGTACATGGCAAACATGCATGTTCCCAGGCCCACCGCAAGCCCAGAACCTGCCTCTGGAGGCGTGGCCGGGAACCCTCACCCTTACCCTGCTCCCCGTGGATTCTCAGGCACAGGGGTTCAGGGGACTCTGTGACCATGTCTACGGCTGTAAATGTCCCAGGATAGGTCTCAAGTGAGGCAACCGGGGCTGGGCAGAAATGGGTGCAGCTGAGCAAGTTCTAGAACTAAAATGGCAAGGTCAGCTTGGGGTTTCCTAGTTTGCAGGGGCTTGTCCCTTGCCCCACCCATGGCAGCCCGACAGTTACTAAAGAATTTCTGTTTTCACCCCAGAAACTTACGTGGCTCTGGCGCCATCCACTGGCCAAAAGCTGAAAAGCCCGCAGGGCCAGGCAGAGCCCAGGGACACCCCCCACCCCTCAACCCCTGCACCTGAGGACCCACTTCTGGAATCATCAGAGCACTGTTTACCACCCCCAAAACCAGAATAAGGCCAAGTATGTCTACTGGAGAGAGGTTAGGGGAAATCGCGACACAGACACGCCCACACAGGTACACACAGGCCCATAGGTGTAAAGTTTCTGGTGACACTGGCTTTGCAACCCCGGCCTCCCATCTTGTTACTGACTCACTTGCTGAGACTGTCTCTGTACCCCTGAATCCCAGATGGGTCTCAGCCTCTGAAGCCCCTCATTCGTGTCACCGTGGCATTGGGCACTGGGTGTGCAGTGGGGAGTGCACTAGAGGGGCCCAGGCTGGGGGACGCGGAAATATGAGGGAAGGGGCCATTTCAGATGAGGCCACATTAGCTATTAGCTGAGACGGAATGACCAGAGGTCAAACAGGAAGAGGTGGGAGTGTCAGCAGGCAGGTAGACGTTAGAGCGGCCACTAAGGCCACAGCACGGGATGTGGGCAAAGGTCGGCAGGGTCAGGTCATGGGCCTTGTGAGCTGGGGGGACGAGAACAGAGACCACTCAGAGGAGACACCAAGGCACACTCACTCACTTTTCAGTTCACACTTCAGTGTCACAGGAACGTTTAGTAAAGGGCGTTCACACTCCTGTAACCAGAACCCTGGCAGAATCGGGCAGGCTCATGGGCTGCCCCAAACAGAACCAGCGGGAGCCTCCCAAGTGGCCAACAGAGGCCAGGCAGAGGGACATTTAGGGATGGCTCAAGCCTGCCCTTCCCAGGTTAGAAGCAGCTCATGAACCCTAACTTGGTTCTCTCCTGGCTTAGAATACTAACATAATACTAAAGAAGAGAAGCAATGTCTACCAGGCGGCCACAGGGGAAGCGGCCCAGCATATTCTCCTTCCATGGTCACGAGACTCAGTAGAGAGCAGCGGGTTCCACTGGGCAGGCCAGGAGGCCTGAGGGGCAGCTGGGCTGCTGGCGGGGTGCAGGCAGCGTGAGCTGGGACCCAGGGCAGCTCTAAGGTCACTGTGAGCAGCTGTGTCCAAGGACCCTGCAGAGTGCTGGGCCTGGTCCAGGCATCCCACAAAGACTGGTGTGGTCCAAAACTTCTGCAGGTGGACTGGTAAACATTTCCAGTGTGTATATGATGATCTCTGAGCCACAGTGCCTGGCCCCTGCTGTCTCAGCTGTGCCCAGTCACTGCTGGCCTCCAGGGCTTAGGGGCAGAAGCAGCCTTCGCCTGGGAAGAGCCACCAGTGCTCTGATCAGCACATGCCCCAAGAAATGTCCTCTGCCATGCTCCCCAAAGCAGTCAGCATCATGCCACCCACTGGGCACAGGTGCCCTGGCAAACCATGAGGACTGGGCTCCTGAGTGGCCACAGAGCTTCAGAAGCAGAGCCCAGAAGGACAGTTCTGGGCCCTGGGTTCAAATCTCAGGTCCACTATTTACTAGCTCTGTGACCTTAGTGTGCCTGGCATCCAGTGAGGACCCAGAGGGGTTGGGTCAGCTCTTTTTTCGAGCCACACCTGCTCCTTCACCCACCATGGCCAGCCTAGGGCCAATGGCAGCTAAGAGGATGCAGCCATGTGATCTTTGGAAAGCCACAGACTCTCGTAGGCCTCAGTTCCCTCATCTGTGAAATAGGATTACAACAGGGCCTCTCTCAGCAGATGCGGGATTAGAACAACTATACAGTGTGAGGCAGGGCCTGCGCTGAGCGTGGTCACGGGTGTGCTGCTAGCCCTCACTCAGCAGAAGTTCCCCACAGGGTGGCGGCTCTAGGCGGGTTCTGGCATCCCCATGTGAGTGCTCCTCTTCCAAGCCTCCAACTATGGCGCCACCAGAAGGCAGCAGTCCCCACCTCACTGTGGATAACTAAGGGCGCCGCAGGTCAAGGCAGGGCAGCAGGGCCATGGGGCAGACAGGATGCTGTGAGACTAGGAGATGAGGCTGGGCCCCGAGGGTACCTGGGGAAGAGCAGTGTGAAGGCTGAGGCAGGAATGCACCCCACAAGTTGCAGCTGCAGCAGGTAAGCCAGTGTGGCTGGAGGAAGCACCGAGGCAGGGACACAGGAGTCAAGGCCCTAGAGAGCAAGGGTGGGGATGTGAGTCGATTCGCATGGCTTCGTGTGGACTTGGGCTTTGACTCTGGGCAAACTGGAGCAACGGAGGGCTCTGAGCAGGGAGTGCTGTGCTCTGACTTCACAGCTAAAGAGCCTCTGGCTAATGGTAGAGCACAGACAAGGTGGCAAGGACCAGCAGGGTGGCTGTTAGGAAGCGTCTGCAGCAAGCCTGGCAGGTGGCACCAGCAGCTGGGACCCATGGGGGTGCAGCTGGAGCTGTGCTCAGATCTGGATTTGAGGAAGGCAGAGCAGCAGGGTCTGCAGCCGGAGCCTCAGGGCTATGAGAGGAAGAGAGGTCAATCAAGGGTCCAGGCTTTGGGCCTAGAAAACTGTGGGCTGCAGAGATCAAAGTACTGGTGGAACAGAGACTGGCAGAAGCAAATAAACAGGGTCTGACCATCTGCGGGGGCAAGGTCAGGAGCGCTGTCTGGGGAGTGTCAAGGTGGACAAGCGAGGAGGCACCCAGGTACAGCCAAGAGGACAGTCAGCAACAGAGGCTTGGGACTGACGTGGTATTAGAGCCACAGACACTGGATGATAATACCAGGGGAGGGTGGACAGAGTGGGCCCCAGCGAGACCCACGGAGGTCAGCTTCTATCCACCTGGGACTAGAGAGTTGTTACCCCCATGCCTGTGTGCTGGTAGAGCTCAGACTCCTCCTGGTGGGCTTCACAGAGCCTGGAACTTCTAGATCACTGTCCTGGGGGGACCAGCCCAGAGGTTTCCCCAGTCAGCATCTCAAAACTCTCCCTGGAGGGTGGCGCCTGTGGCTCAAAGGAGTAGGGCACCAGCCCCATATCCTGGAGGTGGTGGGTTCAAACCCAGGCCCAGTCAAAAAAAAAAAAAACATTTGGGGTGGGGCCTATGGCTCATTGAGTAGGGTGCGGGCCCCATATACCGAAGGTGGTGGGTTCAAACCCAGCCTCGCCAAACTGCAAAAACAGAAAAATAACCGGGCACTGTGGCGGGTGCCTGTAGTCCCAGCTACTCGGGAGGCTGAGGCAAGAGAATCGCCTAAGCCCAAAAGTTGAAGGTTGCTGTGAGCTGTGTGATGCTACAGCACTCTACTGAGGGCGATAAAGTGAGACTCTGTCTCTCAAAAAAAAAAAAACAAAAAAAAAAACTCTCCCTGGAGCACACCGAGGCCCGGAGAAGGATCAAGGAGGGGAGAGGCCCAAAGCATAGATCAAGGCCAGGCTTCACAGCCCAGACCTACCAGCTGCCTCCCCAGGTGGCCTCAAGTAAATAGTCATCCTCTCCATGCCTCAGTTTCCTCATCTATACAATAGAGATAGTAAAATAACAGCATCTATCTCTCAGGGGTGCTGTGGATTAGATGAGCTGAAGCACTTCAGAGCTTTGCAAAACGCTGACTGTTTACCAAATGGCCGTGGTGACTTCTACGATTATTAATGCATTATCACCCACTTGGCACCTAAGTCCCCTCCTTCTTTGCTTCCCAGGGCTGGGGACTTTTTCTTCCCAATGTCCATTTCTCTTTTTAGCCCTGCCTGGGGCCCTCATTGTTCCCTGGTGAAGAGTCATCAGCATGTGGCCTGCACCACACCCCCAGCCTCTTGAGCTCAAAGCCCATCCTCCTCCAGTCACCAGAGGGCGCACTCAGAACGTGGCAGGAGCGTCCCAGTCCTGCCAGGCAGGCGAGCCCCCCCCAACCCAGGCACCGGCCAGCTCACTCTCACGTCCTCATGCACCCATAAACGCTCACCCAAGTGGCTTGGCTCACTCCAGGCATGCACACAGAGGCCTTCTACCTCTCCACTTCAGGGCCTGACTGTGTGAGTCCCCCCAACTCCTATGTGGAAAACTTCATCCCCACAGGAATAGTATGAAGAGGTGGGGCTTCTGGGGTGGTTCGATCACGAGGGTAGAGCCCCTGAGAAGCGATTAGCGCCCTTGTAAAGAAAGTCCAAAGAGCCCCTTCTGCCCTGTGAGGACATGGTGAGGCTCTATGAACCAGGCAATGTACCTTCGCCAGACGCCAAGTCTGCCAGCACCTTGCTTTGGACTTTCAGCCTCCAGATGTGAGGAACACGTTTCTGTCACTGATAAGCCTCCCCAGCTATAGTATTTTGTCAGGACCATAGGGACAGACAGAGGCACACCTCACCTCCTGTGTCCTACCAGCTTGGCCAGGTCAGAATTAACCATGTCCCCTCAGGTCCATCTCCGACTGGACTCAGCCTCTTGACAGTAGAACCGTGCCTGTGCCCGCAGCATGGCGGGGTCTCCTCTCACACACTCCCCTGCACTCCCTCCTGCAGGCCAGGGTAGGGCTTCCTCCTATCTGCCCAGAGGAGAAGAACACAGCAGGGGTGCTGACCAGCCCCTAGTAAACAGGGTCCTGTTGCGGTTCCAAGGTGCGGCCTCAGCAGCAAGACAGACCCCTTCTCTCACCCTGACCATGGGGCTGGGCATAGCAGGAGGCGACAGGCTGAAGACCTACAGCAGCCTTGTGGTTCTGAAACCAAAGAGCTTGCTCCTTGTCTCCAGCTGCAAGGACACAGGGTCACCTCCCACTGCATGGCTCTGAGAAGGCTGAGACCTGGCCCCATTGCTAGCGCCATGATACAGAGCCTGGTGGGCTTCACAGCCAGGAAGCATCCACAATACTAGGTGCCACAGCACTGGCCACGGCCACCAAGGGAAGAGGGCAGAGGGGGGACCTGGGCCCAGGGCCACCTGACCCTCTGCCTCAGGCCTCCACCTTCACGATAAACTCCAACCACACAGGTGTGGCATGCTTCTGGTCACAGTCTAGCCAACAGGGCCTCAAGACATGGCACTGTAAAGGCTGGGGCCAGCATGAGGTCCCAGACAGTGGGGGAGAGGCGCAGGGGGGTTCCATCCACCCTCCTGGCTGAGGCCAAACCCAGAGGCCCTGTCCAGGGCTGACTGGGCCAGAGCCTCCATATGCCCTGAGGTCTGGCATGCAAGGGACAGGGGTCTGGGCCTGGGCTCCAGGAGAAGAACTCCTCCCCTGCCCCCAGCCCAGCCAGGCAGGTCCCTGCGCTCACCCCGTTCTGGCTGTTGCAGTGTCGGGTACTGATGATTGCTCCTGCCTCCTCGATCATTTTCAGGATGGTTCCCCCGTGGACATTGCCGGCCACGTTGGCATCATCTGGCCGCATGATCCTAGGGAGGAGGAGAGAGGAGAAGGATGAGGCCTCCAGAGAGGACACTGTTTGTGCAATGGAGTCAGCCCAGAGAAGGGAGTGGGGTCCCCAAAGGTCTCCATGACTCCCGACAGAAGGAAACAGAACTTTCCACGAGTCTGTGCTCATCCTAGGTGGCGTGTCATCAGGGTAGATGCTGATCTGCCAGGCCAAGGAAGAGGCCTGTGGCCCACGGCTGACAGCAAAGACCCTCAGCAGAGCCACTCAGCCCTGGGGGTCCCAGCAACTGCACTGCATGAGCACAACAAGGACACGGACCGTGAGCCGGGGAGCAAAGCCCCCACCAGGAATCCCAGAGGAGTCGGGTAGCCGTGCAGCCCCGAGAAGTGGACAAGAATAACAGCTGCAAAACTTCAAAGCCAGGCTGCAGCAGCCCACTGGTGTGGTGGCTCCTCGAAGCAAAAGACCACTAATACCTCCCACTGACTGGGTGCTGTCCAACCCCCATCACCCAGGTGAGATTCTGCTGTAAGAACCAGGTCCACTCAGGTCACCTGGCTTCTTGCCCTGGCATCAGGCAGGCTCCAAAGTCCAGCTCAGAGAAGAGTGGTCACAGTGACCTGTGGGCAGCCAGCCAGGTATGCATGGTGGCTGTGTACCTCAGAGCTTCTCATTCATTTCAAAATAGCTCTGTGTTTAAAAAAATTAGGCTTACCTAATTAAAGGTTTGAGGGTTTATTTGTTTTGAGGGTTTTTTTTTTTTTTTGAGACAGAGTTTCACTTTGTCGCCCTCGGTAGAGTGCTGTGACGTCACAGCCTACAGCAATCTCAAACTCTTGGGCTTAAGTGATTCTCTTGCCTCAGTCTCCCAAGTAGCTGGGAGTAGAGGAGCCCACCACAACAACCGGTTGTTCTGTTTGTTTGTTTGTTTGTTATTATTGTCATTGTTGTTTAGCAGGCTCTGGCTGGGTTCGAACCCACCAGCCCTGGTGCATGTGGCCGGTGCCCTAACCACTGAGCTACGGGTGCTGAGCCGATTTGTTTTTGTTTTTGTTTTTAAAGTATGAGGCTGGCCACAATGGCTCACACCTGTAATGCCACGACTCTGGGAGGCCAGGGCAAGAGGATCGCTTGAGGCCAAGAGTTCAAGACCAGTCTGAGCAAGAGAAAAAGAGAAAAATCAGCACGGTGTGGTGGTACTGCCTATAGTCCCAGCTACTCAGAAGGCTGAAGCAAGAGAATCGCCTTGATTGAGCCCAGAAATTTGATATTGCAGTGAGCTATGGTGAGGCCATTGCACTCCAGGCCAGGAGACAGAGTAAGACCCTGTCATTTAAAAAATAATAATAATAAAATAAATAAAAAGGTTTGAGTTAAGCAGTAGCCAATTATAAATCTCAAAACGATTGTATCAACCTCTTTGCTTTGTATTTATTTTCAGCCAACAGGGGCCTTCTCTGTACCTGCCATCAGACCCTCCTACAGGTGCAGGATGAGGCTGGGGCCAGGCTGGAGGCACAGAGCCAGGCTGTGTTCTAGAGTGCTGAGGGAACCTCGGTCCAGTCTTTCCCAGGAGTACCAGAGCCTGCCTCTTAAGCAGCCTGATTTACCACTGTGGGCTTCTCCGCCTATCATGCATGCTGGGGCCACGCACACTGGGTTGGGCCCCAGCAATGCTGCAAGGCCAGGGAGAGGAAGCACAGAGGGGAAGAGGAAGTGCTTACATCCTTTTGCCGTTGAGTTAAGAGGCCAGGCACACCACCTAAGGCCCGAGGCAGGGCCTGGAGCTGCCCACAACAAGGTGAGGACATCTGCACTTGGCGCTGTCCCAGTGAGAATAAACGCCAACGCCAGGAACTCCAGGCTGCTTGCTGGCAGCTCTCACGCAACTTGGTCGCCTTCCCTTTGTACCCTGGGTCCTTATACCAAGGACCATCCCAACCCCCCAGACCAGATAACCACCCAGGAACACACCTTCAGCTCTCAGTCCAGACAAAAATCTCTCTGACAAAGGACTTTATTTCTCTCCAGGACTATGTCCCCAGTGCACATATTCCAAAGCCCAGCTCACTCATCCCTTCCCCTGACCCCCTTTCCTATAGGTTCTAGGTCAACGACCCTGGCCCTGCAACCCCTGCCAGCTCCAGCTCCAGCTCCAGCTTCTGTCTTCCCCACTCACCCCCGTCCTTCCAAATAGCTCAGAAACTGCTGGGCCCAGCCAATCCTCCAGGACCCCTGGACAACCCAGTGGACACTGTGGTGGCCTCACCTTCCCCTGTGGTTCCCCTCTGTGATCTGGTGGAGGCCAAGTAAGGCCAGGGCCGGGACGCACCTTCATCCCAGGCAGGCAGGTGTGTGAAGAGCCAGGGGAGCCAGGCAGACACCCAGCCCCTCATTCCAGCTTTTGTTTTCCCATTTTTCATAAAGACATGGATACAAAAAGTATTTCATGTTCCTACTTACTATTGAAAAAGAGAAATGAAGCCAGGTGGGGTGGTGCACACCTATAGTTCCGGCTAAGCAGGAGGCTGAGATAGAAGCATTGTTTGAGCTCAGGAGTTCAAGGCCAGCCTCTGCAACACAGCAGGACCCTGTCTCTTAAAAATAATAATAAAGGGCGGTGCCTGTGGCTTATCGAGTAGGGCGCCGGCCCGATATACTAAAGGTGGCGGGTTCAAGCCTGGCCTCGGCTGAACTGCAAAACAGAAAAATAGCCGGGTGTTGTGGTGGGCCCCTGTGGTCCCAGCTACTCGGGAGGCTGAGGCAAGAGAATCACCTAAGCCCAGGAGTTGCAGGTTGCTGTGAGCTGTGTGATGCCACGGCACTCTACCGAGGGCCATAAAGTGAGACTCTGTCTTTACAAAAATAAAAAAATAAGAAAATAATAGGGGCTCGGCGCCTGTGGCTCAACAGGCTGAGGCACCACCCACGTACACCTGAGCTGGCGGGTTCGAATCCAGCCCGGACCCGCCAAACAACAATGAGGGCTGCAGCCAAAAAATGGCCCGGTGTTGTGGCGGGCACCTGTGGTCCCAGCTACTTCGGAGGCGGAGGCAGGAGACTCGCTTGAACCTAGGAATTGGAGGTTGCTGTGAGCTGTGATGCCACAGCACTCTATCCAGGGTGACAGCTTGAGGCTCTGTCTCAAAAAAAAAAAAATAAATAATAATAATAATAATAATAGGGCGGCTCCTGTGGTTCAAAGGAGTGGGGCGCTGGCCCCATATGCTGCAGGTAGCGGGTTCAAACCCAGCCCTGGCCAAAAAACGCAAAAATAAATTAATTAATTAAATAATAATAATAATAATAATAATAATAAATCGGCTGGACATGATGGCTCATGCCTGTAATCCTAGAACTCTGGGAGGCTGAGGCAGGAGGATCACTCGAACTCAGGAATTCCACGACCAGCCTGAGCAAGAGCAAGACCCCATCTCTACCAAAAACAGAAAAATGAGGGAGAAGGGAGGAGGGAAGGGGACTGGTTTGCTCCCACCTGATGGGCACAATGTAAGGGTATATGGCACACCTCCTGGGCGTGGGACGCAACTACCTAACAAATGCAAACATCGTAACCTAATTATTTGTACCCTCATATTAATCTGAAATAATAAATAAATAAAAATAGAAAAATTAGCTGGGCATTGTGGCGGGTACCTGTAGCCCCAATCAGGAGGCCAAGGCAGGAACTCAATAGTGTGAGGTTACAATGAGCTGTGATGACACCACCGCACTCTACTCAGGGTGACAGAGTGGGACTCTGTCTCAATCAATCAATCAAATGAAATTTAAAAATTGGCCAGGTGCAGTGGCACATGCCTATAATCTTAGCACTTTAGAAGGCTAACGAAGGATTGCTTGAGGCCAGGAGTCCCAGACCAACCTGACGGCAGCTCAGTGAGTAGGGCGCTGGCCACATATGCCGAGGCTGGTGGGTTCAAACCCGGCCTGGGCCAGCTAAAACAACAATGACAACTGCAACAACAAAAAAATAGCCGGGCATTGTGGCACTCTACCGAGGGCGCCACAGTGAGCCTCTATCTCAAAAAAAAAAAGACCAACCTAAGCAACACAGCAAGACCCTGTCATCTCTACAAAAAATTCAGAGAAAGACCCTATCATAAATAAACAAAAAAATTTAAAAAGAAAATTTTAAAACTTACTTTAATAAAAAGAAAAATAAAATTTTTAACTAATTAAAATATAAAAATTTAGGAAAAGAAATCCCAGCGGAGCAGGAACAAGTCAGGGAGGGGACAGAGACCGTGGGCCTAGGACAGGACACTGGATGTATGTGATGGCGAAGGCCGTGGGACAGTGGCCCCTCACCACCAGCTGACTGTGGCCCAAAGGAATCTGAATCTAGGGTACCAAAGATTCTGAGTTTGTAAGAGAAACTAAAGAGCCAGAATTTACTGTGAATATTCTCCTGATATTTGAGTAGTGGTACCTAATTGAAATACATTTGGGACCAGCTCCAGCGGGCAGCACTCTGATTCTAACAAGCCTCCTTCCCCTCTCCTCTGACCCCAGAAACTCCAGGAGAAATCCAGAAGGCAGGCCCCAGCAGAGGTCCCCCTGTATGGCTGCCTCCCCTCGCCCGGCCTGCTCCCGAGTGTGGCCAGGGCTACAACCCACATCTAGAATGCCACCATCGCCCACAGTCCCGCCCTCTTCCTGTTCCAGCTGCTTCGGGCCCACATCAGAACCACGCTTATCTAGTCCATGCAGGGTGAGTTGCTGGTGCTGGGGCCCCAGGCCAACCGAAGCAGGACCACCTCAGCCAGTGTCCCCTCTGGTGTAGGCAGCAGGCTGGCAACAGGACTCCAAGAAAGCTGAGCAAACAGTCAGGGAGCCATGTCCCCAAGGGCGGCCACCTCCACCTGGGCTCTGGGAAAACTTCCCAGAGGAAGTGACACTTTGGCCAAATGCTTGAGGGTGAGCAGGTGGGGGAATATGCCAAGAATGGGGGGGGGGGGTCTCGGGGGAGGCCCCAAGGCTAAGATCTCCCAGAGTCCCAAGAGCTAAAAGCAATCCCACAAAGCTGGTGCATGGCCTGCAAGGAGGTGAGGACACAGCTGCCACTCGGCCCTGGGGCTGCAGCCCATTTGGGCTCCATGCTAGAAGGAGGAGGAGCTCGGACGCCAAAGCAGGTGAATCTCCCAGTCAGAACGGGGCCTGGGCTGGGGAGTGGGATCCACATTCACCTCTCACCTCCAGAGACCCAGCTCAGGTCCTAAATTGCTACTCAACTCACCGCCCCAGGAGTCATTCTTCCTCAGCAGGCATCTAGCCAAGCCCGCTCCTGCTCAGGGGCTACAGGGCTGTGCCTGTCTCCAGAATAGAGACTCAGTTCCCAAGCCAGGCACGTGGAACCCTCAGGGACCCAGAACTCAACTCTCCTCTCCCTTCACCCAGCCCCACCTGGCTCTAAGCGGCACCTGCCAAACCACTGCCACTTCCAGGCATGCCTGGCCCTTCCCAAGACCCTGTCTGTGCCAACCTGTCCCAGCAATCTCTGGAGCTCTGTGAAGAGCAGGGGTCCCCCCATGAGCGGGGAGCATAAACCCACAGAACCTCAACCAGCACTGACCATCCCAATCCCAAACGTGCAGCCATGCCCTGGCCCTGGGATTCCACTTAATCCTACAGACATTTCCACACTCGGCTAAACCGAGTGTGCTCAAAGTCGTTCTCTGCACAGCTGTTTATTTTCTTTTTTATTTTTATTTTTTGTTTGTTTTGGTAATAAGCATTTTTTTTTCACAGCTGTTTATAATGCAGAACTCTGCCCAGCACCCAAACACCCACCAATAACGGACGAGTGAAATTAAGTCACAGCCACACGAGGGAACATTGAACAAGAGGAATGGTCTCAGAAATGTGTTTTAGGTGGCATGCCAGGCACAGACTGATGGGGATAAAGTGACCCCCTGGGACACAGCACAAACCACCCCAGGAAGGTGGGGTGGCAAGTTGGAAGCTCTTGTTCCCCTGGGCAGGGAACTAGCTGCTGGGGGGACCTCTGTGTCTTCCCAAATTTAAACCATCTCAACCTAATCAAGTTAATCAGAGGTCCTTAAAAACTCTCCAAGACACCAAGACACAGCTCAAAACTCACATCCCCAGCTGGGCAATGGGGGTCATGCCTGTAATCCTAGCATTCTGGGAGGCTGAGGCAAGTGGATTGTTTAAAGAGTTCAAGACCAGCCTGAGCAAGAGTGAGACAGTATCTCTAAAAAATAACCACGAGTTGTGGCAGGTGCCTGTAGTCCCAGCTACTCAGGAGGCTGAGATAGGAGGATTGCTTGAGCCCAAGACTTTAAGGTTGCTGTGAACTATGACCCCATGGCACTCTACGACAAACTCATCACATCAGCAGACCAGCCAATTCTTGTACCCAGGACCACTCCGCAGCAGCCCTCAGGGGCCAGCCCACCCTCCCTGCAGGAGGCCAAAATCTGCTCAGAAGTAACAGGGGGACAATGCCACTCTGGAGTGGGAAGGGCACGGGTGTCAGAACAAGGGAGGGAGACCAGGAATTCTGCCCCTGTCCTTAGCATCACAACAGACACCCTGGGTCCTCCCAAGAGAAGCCACACAGAGCATGTGCACTTGGATGAACTGTGTCTCTCAAAAAGATAATTCAAATCTAACCCCTAGTATCTGTGAATGTTACCTGCTCTGGAAACAGCGGGGAACTCTGAAGACATGATCAAGTGAAAATCAGGCCATACTGCATTAGGGGGGCCCTGATCCAACACTATGTCCTCATAGAAAACTGACATGAGACACAGGAAAAAAGCCATGTGAAGATGGAGGCAGAGACTGGAGTGATGCAACTATAAGCCAAGGAGGGCCTGGCACTAATGGAAGGTACCAGAAGCTAGAAGAGGCAGGAAAGGAGCATTCCCTAAACCTGAGGGAGGATGGCCCTGCTGACCTTGGTCTCAGGCTCAGAGAGAACAAATTCCTGTCGGTTTAAGCCACCTCAGTTGTGGTCCTTTGTGACGGCAGCACAGGCCCTGGAGGCCTTTACCCTCCCCCTCCCCGCCCCCACCACAGAGGCAGCAATGGCTGGCACAGGTGAGTCCGGCAGGGCCAGCAGTGGCACCTGAAGCCCAGCCCACGTCTGGCCGGCCCAGGCTGAGCCCCTGTGCAAAAGACATTGGCTGCAGCCCCAGGGAGGGCAGAGCCCTGCCATCCCCATCCACAGCCCCGGCGTGTGGCCAGTGTAGCATGAGGCCGGCATCTCTGACTCTAACACAAAAATGTCAGGGCTAAAATTAAAGCAATGCTGCACAAGAACCATGGCAACTAGGGGTGGGCCGGGCCTGGCTTCCTAATAGTGAAGCTGAAGTAACTTTCTACAGTAGAAGGCGGTAGTGCCAAGCACAGCAGGTTGACTTGACAAGGCAGATAAAGTCTTCCCAGGTTTCCACCTGTGCTCAAAAAACAGGCCTTTGGCTTGGCGCCTGCAGCTCAACAGCCAGGGCTCCAGCCACGTTCACCAGGGCTGGCTGGTTCCAACCCAGCCCCAGCATCCTAAACAACAATGACAACTACAACAAAGAAACAGCGGGGCGTTGTGACGTGCACTTGTAGTCTCATCTACGTGAGAGGCTGAGGCAGGAGAATCACTTAAGCCAGTGGTTCTCAACCTTCCTAATGACGCAACCCTTTAATACATACAGTTCCTGCGGGTCGCGACAGTTGGGAACTGCTGGCTTAAGCCCATGAGTTTGAGGTTGCTGTGAGCTATGATGCCATAGCACTGTACCAAAGGTGACATAGTGAGACTGTCTCCAAAAAAAAAAAAAGACAGGCAGAGTCCTGTGGCTGGCTGGAGGGTGGGGGGCTAGGCAGGTCCCCAGTGGGCAGCCACCCCTGAGGCTACTTCACAGATTTCTTTCTCCCTGGAAGCTCCTTGGCCTCTCCCTTCTGGAGTAAGCCCAGGTGGAGGCAGGTGTCCTGAAGACAGAGTGCTTCCAGCCTAACCACAGTCACCGCAATTGGGGAAGATGCTTGGGACAGAAGCATTTGCAGACTGCCCCTCCCTCGTGCAGCTGCAGCTGGCACTTGTAGTGACAGCAGCATGAGCCAGAGGCCACCACCTGGGGCCCGCAGACACTCGGAGCTCCCTTCAGGAGTTCAGTGAGGGAGCAGCTGCCTTGACCAGGAGTATCTGACGGGCAGGGTTGCCATTCCCGGAGGGAAAGGAGGAATGGGGACCTGAAAGGGAGTGGGGAGGGCCTCCCACCAGGTAACCTTGAGGAATGAGGCAGGCATAGGCCTCCCAGGCGGGGCCCAGGTATGCCAAGCAGTTCATCTTTCTATGGGGACCTCTGCAGAGCGGAAGCTCCTGTGGCTCTGCTTATCCTCTTCAACTTGCTGCCCAAGAAGGTTCTGGTAAAGTTTCTTCGAACCTCCCCCCACCCAGAGACTTTACTATGTCCCCCAGAAGAGGGTAGGAGTGGGAGAAACAGCTGGGCCAACGTTCCAGGGGCACTTCCAGGCCCCAGAGCAGCACAGAAGGGTTGGACACTCATCCCTGAATTTCCAGCCCCACGCTTTCACGGGGTGAAAGGAATGAACCAGAGCACCCTCTGATGCTAAGGACCCAGAGTCCTTCTGGGGCCAAGGCAGGTAGGAAGCTCAGCAGCTCACAAACCACACAAAGCTCGGCTGGCTGAGCAAAGGCCCCACAGGAGCAAGACCAGGAAGAAAAGCAGCTGCCACCATCCCTGGGCCCAGCCAGACTGGAGAGCGCTCTGACCCTCCCAGGCTGCACTTCCTGCCACTTCAGCTGGCCTCCTAATGTGCCCCTAAAGTCCAGGGTCAGTAACAGCAGGCCACGCCAGGTGGGTATCCTGCTGATGTTCCTAGCCACTTGAAGCCAGCTGGCCTGCAGGGCACATCCGCTCCCGACCAAGTGTCCCTGAGACAGATAATCCGCATACATTGGCTCCTACACAGCTGGGAGGCCATGGTGGCTGAGGTGTCCCAGGATCAGGCCCAGAGCGAGGTAAGAGGAGTCAGTTTCACAGTCACTGCCTCACCCAGGACCACCCAACCCCCCAGACACTGGGCTTCCCAGTGTAACCAGGAAGAAGCTGTGTCACCAATCTGAAGCATCAAACAAAAGCCAGTTGTCATAGAAACCTCGTTTCATAAATAATTACAGCACAAGTAACTACCAGCCCTTCCGGCCTCCATGCCGGAAGATCAGAAGGCAAAGGTGCTGTCACAAAGCAGCCTGAGGAATCCCTCACAGGGAACACTGGCCCCAGGGACTTTCTGCAGGGTCTCATCCAAAGCCAGGACCCAGGCCTGCCCACTGAGGCCTCCTAGAGTCCCTGAAACACAGATAGGAGAGGAGGTCACAGGCTAATGAGGCCCTACCAGACAGAAGTCTGCCACCTCCCTGAGAAGGGGACTGGCAGGCACTAGGAGCCAAGTGGGAAAGTGGTCCTGAGTCCACCCTCCTCTGGCCCGAGTCCCCCCAGCCCCCACACCCAGCCCAGCTCAACACCCCAGCCCCTCCCTGACCTGGGCTGCCATCTGGAAGCCCCCTGCTCCCCCCGCCTGTACTGCTCTCTGCCTCCCCTTCCACTGGGTGTCAGGAAAAAAGGAGTCAATCTGAGTGGCCAGGAGCTAAAGGAGCCCTGAGAGAGGAGGCCGGGTGTGTTACCACCAGTACCTCGCCCAGTGCCACCCACCAGCCCCAGGCAGGGCTGCTTTCCCAGGAATCACACAATCCACAAGTGGAACACAAACTCCCCCAGCACACGTGCACCCTGGGCAGGAAACAGGCTCCACGGGGGCGGCTACGGTCAGGGTGACAGGGTAACCCCCCCCCCCCCCGCCCACGGACACCTGTGGGAGGATGTCGTCAGAGGGAAAGTCAGGGCAGAGAAGGCTCATCAGGCTGAGACAAACAGCCCCTCCTGCAGGACGGCCCTCATCGCTCACCCAGGGCCTGGGGCACTTTCTAATTTGGGAAGTCATTCTGGTCAAAGTAACAGGCAAATTATTACTCAAAGTATGTGTGCCATTCCCTGAAACTCCTCTCACCTATATGCAAAAGAGAGAAAGAAAATTCTCAACGCACAAGCGGTGAGTCCCAGAGAGGCGGGGCGGGAAGTGACAAGGTGCCCAGGGCACTGCTCACCCAGCCCAGGGAGCCTAATGCCTACGAGCTGGCAGAGGAGGGGATCCCAAGACCACACCCAACATGTCTCTGTGGAAGGGGAGTCAGGGGGTCAGTCCAGCAGCTGAATCTTAGGGACAAAAACATTCCCAGAGCCTTCCCTACTCACATACCAGGCTCCAGATGGTCAGTTCCTCAGTCCCTCAGCTGCCCACCAAGGCACTCCATCCCTAGTGGACAGCATCCCAGGGCCAAACATACTGAAGCCACAGCTTCTGCCACTCTGGCACACAAAACCAGGTCTTCCCAAATTCACTCCCCCGACCCCTCACCCTAGCAATCCCACAGCCTCTCTCAGCTCCCAACTCACTGCTTGACCTGCTCCCCAAGACAGGACTCCTCAACTCCTCTTCTGAGGGCCTTTAAGGACAAGCCTCTCCAAAGCACGAGCATGGTTTCCCCAGGTCTCCACCAGCTCCCTCCCGAGCTGTAGCAAATGGAAATGGGAAAAGGCCTTTACTCCCATGCTGTACCCTCTGGACTTGGCCCCATCCTACAGGTGGACATTGCCACCTCCCTAAGCAACCCCGGCCTCCCTCTCCAGCTGGACCCAGCCCCGCCACCCAAATCAGCAAGGAACACGCTGGGCCTCCATAGCAACACTGGTGCAAGCCAGCGAACAGTCCAGCGAAGAGCAAGCACCTGTCAGATGGCTCAATCTTATGAGTAAATAATGTCCTGGTTAAACAACCATAAGGTGCTATTTCCCATCTACTAAATGAACCAAAAGTTATTTTATTTTATTTATTTTTTTCCGAAAGTTATTTTAAATGATAAAATTAGATGTCGATGCCTGTTCATAGCAATTCCACCAAAAGATGGAAACAAGTCAAGTATCTATCACCCAAGTGACAGGTAAGTACACAAAACGTGGCAAATCCACATAATAAAATTGTATTGACCATAAAAAAGAACAAAGAATCTACAGATACATACTAACCCATGGATGAACCTTGAAAACCACGCTGACTCCATCACAACAGGTTGATGCCATTGACATGCAATGCCCAGAACATGCAAATCCATAGCAACAGACAAGGGAAGGGAAGGGGAAGGGGGAAAAAAGTTCCAGAATTAAATAGTGTTGACAGTTACACAACCCTATGAACTACAAAGGTTCACACAGAATTGTATGCTCGAAAAGGGAGAACTTTCTGGAATTTGGGTTCCACCTCAATAAAGCTATTATAAACCACAAACAATTTGATGCCAGAAGCTGTGGAGAAACAGGCAGGCTCCTCTCAAGTCCCGAATCGCCCCTGCAGGCCACATGCCTCTTGCTGTTTATCACTGGGGAGGCTATAGGGATTGGTGGCAATTGTAGCAAACTGGAGCACATGTCCTATTTAAAGGGATGAGCTGTGTCCCAGACCCTGGTGATTAAGATCAGGGGGAAATATAGGCTTAGTATAGACTTAAGACTTAATTTTTTTAAGCTGGTAAGTTATTTCTTAAAAATTGAACATAGCTGGCCAGGCGTTGTGGCGGGCGCCTGTAGTCCCAGCTACTTGGGAGGCAGAAGCAGGAGCCTCGCTTGAGCCCAGGAATTGGGGGTTGCTGTGAGCTGGGATGCCACAGCACTCTATCCAGGGTGACAGCTTGAGGCTCTGTCTCAAAAAAAAAAAAAAAAGGCTCAGCACCTGTGGCTCAACGGGCTAAGGCGCAAGCCACGTACACCTAAGCTGGCGGGTTCGAATCCAGCCCAGGCCCGCCAAACAATGATGGCTGCAACCAAAAAAAAAAAAACAAGGTTTATAGGCTCGGCGCCTGTGGCTCAACGGGCTAAGGCGCCAGCCACGTACACCTGAGCTGGCGGGTTCAAATCCAGCCCTGGCCCGCCAAACAACAATGACAGCTGCAACCCAAAAATGGCTGGGTGATGTGGCGGGTGCCTGTAGTCCCAGCTGCTTGGGAGGCAGAGGCAAGAGACTTGCTTGAGCCTAGGAATCGGAGGCTCCTGTGAGCTGTGATGTCACAGCACTCTATCCAGGGTGATAGCTTGAGGCTCTGTCTCAAGAAAAAGAAAAAAAAAAAAAAATTGAACATAGCAGTGGTTCACACCTCTAATCCTAGCACTCTGGGAGGCCAAGGTGGGAGAGCACTGAGGAGTTCAACACCATTCTAAGTAAGACTAAAACCTTGTCTCTACTAAAAATAGAACAAAAAGGCAAGGCTCAGTGGCTCACGCCTGTATCCTGGTACTAGGGGAGGCCAAGGCGGGTGGATTGCTTGAGCTCATGAGTTTGAGACCAGCCTGAGCAAAAGCCAGACCCCATCTCTATTAAAAATAGAAAAACAAAAGCAAGAGGATCACTGGAGCCCAAAAGTTGGAAGTTGCTGTGAGCTAATTACATAGCTTTTGGTGCTTGAGGAAGTCCTGATTCGGGACTTGGGAGGAGCCTGCCTATTTCCCCATAGCTTCTGGCATCCTACCCCGGGCGACAGCCTGAGACTCTAGCTCAAAAATAAATAAATAAATAAAAGTTAACCAGGCATTTTGGCAGATACCTGAAGTCCCAGCTAAACTAAAACTATAGCCAGGCTGGTGGCTCATGCCTGTAATCCTAGCATTCAGGGAGGGAGGCCAAGGCAGTGGATTACTTACACTCAGGAGTTCAAGACCAGACCGAACAAAAGAGAGACACCCCCCAACCTGCCCCATCTCCACTAAAAGTAGGAACAAAAAACAAAAACGGAGGCAGGAGGATCACTTGACCCCAGGAGTTCAAGGTTGCTGTGAGCTATAATGATGCCACAGTATTCTACTCAGGGCGACAGATTGAAATTCTGTCTCAAAAAAAAAAACTAAAACTAAAAACTCTTAGAAGAAAACATAAGGCAAAAGCTTCACAACATTTGATTTGGTCATGATTTTCTGGATATGACACCAAAAGCACAGGCAACAACAACAAAAAAATAGACAAAGTAGATTTCATAAAAATTTTAAACTTTGTGCATCAAAAGACAGAATCAACAGAGTAAAAATGCAATCCTCTTGTTTCTCCCAGAATAAGAGAAAATACTAGCAAATCATATAAGGGTTTACTATCAGAATATGCAGAACTCCTAAAACTGAACAGTAAAAAAATACTCATTGTATATACATATATCAAAATATCACACTATACTCCACAAATATGTACAATTATGTCAATCAAAAATTTAAAAAGAAGGTGGCGGCACCCATAGCTCACTGGGTAGGGCGTTGGCCACATACACCAAGGCTGGTGGGTTTGATCCCAGCCCTGGCCAGCTAAAATCAACAATGACAACTGCAACAAAAAAACAGTCGGGCATTGTGGAGGGTACCTGTAGTCCTAGCTGCCTGAGAGGCTGAGGCAAGAGAATCACTTAGGCTCAAGAATTTAAGGTTGCTGTGAGCTGTGACACCACAACACTCTACCAAGGGTGACATAGTGAGACTCTGTCTCAAAAAAAAAAAAAAAAAGTTCAAAAAGAAGGAATAGACATCGGGACTTCCTCAAGCACCAAAAGCTACAGGCATCAGTTCCAGAATATTGATAAGGAATAGAAAAACATAAACATACATACATATGTTGATACACGTGTACATATATATCATGCCTGTACCATAAACTACTCCTAAACACATGTATTTATTCACTTAGTGATATGAATATATGTGCAAAAATTTTATCTATATATATAATATTCAATTCAAACAGAAAAATCTGATTGAAAAACGGGTAAAGGACATGAGTAGGAATTTCTTCAAAGGAAATTTACAAATGAACAATTGGTACCTGCAAAAATGGTCAACATAACTAGTCATTAAGGAAACACAAATTAAAACTACAGTGAAACACCACCTCACACCCATTAGAACAGCCACTATTGGACGGCACCTGTGGCTCAGTGAGTAGGACGATAGCCCCATATACACAGGGTGGCAGGTTCAAACCCAGCCTTGGCCAAATTGCAATAAAAAATAGCCGGGTGTTGTGGCGGGCGCCTGTAGTCCCAGCTACTTGGAAGTTGAGGCAAGATAACTGCCTAAGCCCAAGAGCTGGAGGATGCTGTGAACTGTGATGCTACGGCACTCTACTGAGGGTGACGAAGTGAGATGCAATCTCTAAAAAAAAAAAAAAAAAAAAAAGAACAGCCACTATCAAAAAAACAGAAAATGACAAGTGTTAAAGATGTGGAAAAATGAGAACTTGTGCACATTGTTGCCAGGAATGTAAAATGGAATGGTCACTGTGGAAAACAACATGATAGTTTCTTGAAAACTTTACAATAGAATTACCATATGATCAAGCAGTTCCATACCATATGATCAAGAATTAAAAGCAGGGTCTCGTGGCTCGGCGCCTGTGGCTCAAAGCGGCTAAGGCGCCAGCCACATACACCTGAGCTGGCGGGTTTGAATCCAGCCTGGCCTGCCAAACAACAATGATGGCTGCAACCAAAAAATGGCCGGGCGTTGTGGCGGGCGCCTATAGTCCCGGATACTTTACACCTGAGCTGGCAAGTTTGAATCCAGCCTGGCCTGCCAAACAACAATGGTAACTACAACAAAAAAATAGCCAGGCACTGTGGTGGGCGCCTGTAGTCCCAGCTACTTGGGAGGCTAAGGCAAGAGAATTGCTTAAGCCCAAGAGTTTGAGGTTGCTGTGAGCTGTGACACCATGCACTCTACTGAGGGTGACATAGTGAGACTCTGTCTCAAAAAATAAAATAAAATTGATGATGTTTAAAAATTTTTGAGGCACACCTGATCCTCTCACAGCACACTGGTTGACAATCACTGCTCAAAAGATTAACCACAGTATTATTGTACGACCAGCAGCTGAATTCTCGATGCACTGTTTTTCTCACAACAATGCTCATAACAAACATGTGGTCTTTCTTGAGCTGCTCGCTCTCCAACACAATGTGGCTGTGGCTGTCCTACAGTTCAATCCTAATACCTACGTACCCACATGTGAAGGCCTCAGCCTCCCAAAACTGCTCCCCACTTCAGACACTGGCTGAAAGTGCCAAGGTCATAACCACCTATAAATCAGGAGCGCCCACAAACCCCTCCTCAAGTTTAATAATATGCCAGAAGGGCTCACAGAACCGAGCAAAGTGCTGGGCTCCATGGCTCACGCCTATAATCCAAGCCAAGAGGATCTCAAGCTCAGGAGTTCTAGACCAGCTATTTCTATTTTCTAAAAATAGAAAAATTAGCACAGCAGAGGCTGAAACAATCAGATTGCTTGAGGCTTGAGCCCAGGAGTTTGAAGTTGCAGCGAGCTAGGCTGATGCCATGGCACGTTAGCCTGGGCGACAGAGTGAGACAGTCTCAAAAAAGAGACAAAAACAGGAATTAAGGAACATGTTTTACTTACTGATAAGTTGGTCAGAGGAACTCCAAAAACAGAGCAAGCACAGGCCACTCCACTTTGAGCATAAGGTACTCCATCTTGGCCGGTCAGTGAACTCTGGTGAAAGCATCCCCTTCTGGGCCCCAGCCAGAAGGGACTCCAGAAGGGACTCATAGTGGCTCTAGGGGAGGCTAACCTGTAAAATCAGCTGGAAGCCCCCTAGAATGTACCTGGCAGCAATCGCTAGCCCACCAAAGTAACACTCTCCCCTCCTACCCTAACTAAAATCTTTAAAAGATAAGCACTCTTGCTCTTAGAGGCCGATGCCTGTTGAGTCTCAGCCACCTTCCCCAAGGTGCTCTATGCCCAGCTTGGTGAATTGATCAAGGGGACCGCTGCCTGACACTTACTATTACCAGTTTATTATAAATGATACAACTGAGGAACAGGAGACGGAAGGGATCCAGAGTGCAAGGCCCACGCCCTCCCCGGGCACACTCCTGCCCAGGCACGCTCTCTCCCTGTACCTCATGTGTTCACCAGGAAGCTCCCAGAATCCCTTCAGGGTTTTTAGGGAGATTTCATTATCTAGGCATGACTGACTAACCTTGAACTTTTCTCCCCACCTGGAGGTAGAGGGATGAGGCTGAAAATTCCAACCCTCTTATCATGACTTGGTCTTTCTGGGGACCAGCCCTCACCCTGAAGCTATGTGGGGGGACCCCTGCCACCAGTCATTGAATTAGCACAGAAGATGCTTTTACCACTCCAGAGATTCCAAGGGTTTTAGGAGCTCCTATCCAGCCTTTCAAAATTGACTGAAGTGAAGGTGACACAACTCTGTGAACACACTGGAATCCACTGAACGTACACTTTGATGGAAGTGATGTATGGCACGCGAACTATAACCCAACAAAGCCAGTACAGAAGTGGGTATACATGCCCACTCAACAAAGTTTCAGAAAAACAAAGTCCAGACAAGCCATTTGTAAGCAGCACAACCCACGTGGTTACGGATTAGCCGGCTGGGCCAGAACAGCTCCCTGTGGCTCTGCATCAACCTTGTGACCTAAAAATCACAGCTCAGCCTCCTGCTAACCAGGGAGCAGATCAGGGCACACACACGCTGCCGGGCACTGAGCCAGCACAGCTGCCACCGGCAGAGGCCATCACGGCCAAACCCACCTCAGCCTGGAAGGGCCCCAGCCTTCCCCAGCCCAGGAATGCCAGCCCTGGAGCTCACCTCCTCCCACAGAGCCCAGGAGGCTACTCTGGTCCCCAGAGGAAGTGTGCCCCAGGGCTCAACCAAGGAACGGGAACACTTAAGTGGGCACTTTCAATCAGCAGCACAACAGTTCACTGACACCCAACCCCCACCATCCCTTCCGAAAAACTTCCGATGAAACTTTCAAGTCATGTGGCCAAGGGCCCTGGGACAAGTCGCCTGGTCAGCTTCACCAGCCAGACAATGGGGGTGGGAACAGAACAGCCCCAGTCATCCTACCTTTTGGTGCTGCAGGACAGGGAGGGTGAGGGGTCAGGTCTGTGCCCGACAACCCTCGAGGCACAGCGTCCTACCCAGGGTCCCACGGGCTCATACAGGGCCACCTACCTCCCAAGCTTCCAGAGGCAGAGAGACCTGACCAGCAGCTTCATCCTGCCTTGAGTGGGCAAAACTGATCACCCAGCTCCTGGCAAGGCCTGAGTCCACTTGGCCAGCTTAACAGTGAGACACGGGCTCCTGATCCTTCCCTCCCTCCCCCACCGCAGCAGGCAACTGCTCTGCTTTGCTCTGCTTCCGGAGCGGGGGCACAGACGCTGCTCTGCTTCCCTGAGGCCAAAGACTGCAAGGAATTCCAGACTCAGGCTGAAGTCATAGAGTGAGACTCTCCCAGGAACAAATGAGAAAGAGGCAGGTCAGGGCCTCCGCCCCTCTGGGGGAGAGCATGAATCAGGTGGAGCTGCCAGCAACACCCTCCATGACCTTAAGCTTTTATGTCACTCTGGCAGGGCTGATGACCCTCTGGCTAGTGGAGCGTGGGTCCCTGGGGCTGGGCTGAAAGGTCCCAGGCTCACAGATGCTGGCAAGTCACCAATTAGCACAGAAGTATCAGCATGGCAGGGGGTCTGAGGAAGGCAGACACACCCACCCACATTGAGGCAGGTGCCCTGCCCTCCTAAAGTCAGTAGCTCTCAACCTCCAGGAAGGCTCAGGAAAATTCAGATTCCTGTACCTATGCCCTCCCCACCCCACTCCCACAGTCACAGGCAGGCAGTCTGCAGGGGCCTATTTTTCTTTTTACTGTTTTTATTGCAGAAAATATCAAATGGAATGGAGGGAGGAGGGAACTGAAGCTCCATGTCCCCATCAAGCAGTCCCCAGACAGTCAACTCGGGCCTCTGGTCTCCTCTCTGGTCCTACCCACTCCCCCATGCCACGTTATTTTGCAGCAAATCCCAGACATCACAACTTGGCATCTGTAAATATTTCGTCACTCTGTCTAAAGGGTAAAGATTCTTTTTTTCTTGAGAAAGGGTCTAGTTACATTGCCCAGGATGGTCGCAAACTCTTGGGCTCAAGCAATTCCCACCCCCGACCCCAGCCTCCCGAGTAGCTGGGGCTACAAGCAAGGAGCCCACCTAAAATATAGCACAAATTCTTTAATATCATTAAATATGAAGTGACTATTCCCATTTCCTTAATTATGTCCTAAATGTTTTGAAATCTGCATTTGTGAACTTCCTTTCATAGTCACCAAAAGCTGAGAAGAACCCAGAAGTTCCGGGCAGTTGAAGAGACAAACCTCAACATCTAGATGACAGAATACCAGGCAATTCAGAGCCAGGAAGCCCCAGTGCCACCCAGGAGCGAGGCTCACAGGCACTGCACTAGATACGAGGCTGTCTCTGTGAAACTCCAAAACAGGTAAAATTATAGGAGCATGAAATGAATGTGACAGGGCAGACCAAAGCTTTTTGGGGTGAAGGAAATAATCCACGTCTCAACTGGGGTCATTACACAGGTGTACACATTTGTCAAACCTCAGTGAGTACATTTAAAATGGTGCATCTGGCAGCACCCGTAGCTCAGTGGGTAGGGTGCCGACCTCATACACTGAGGCTGGCAGGTTCAAACCCGAGCGGGTAGCTAAAACAACAATGACAACTGCAACAAGAAAAATAGCCGGGTGTTGTGGCGCCTGTAGTCCCAGTTACTTGGGAGACTAAGGCAAGAGAATCGCCTAAACCTAAGAGTTTGAGGTTGCTGTGAGCTGTGACGCCACAGTACTCTACCCAGGGCAACAGCTTAAGACTCTGTCTCAAAATAAATTAATTAATTTAATTAAATAGGTGCATCTATTGGATGTGCATTACACCTCAAAATAGCTGTTTTTGTAAAAAAAAGCAAACTAGAACATAATTATCTTAACCTAAAAACAACCTAGTGGTTCCTTCACATTATCAAGGGACTATTCAAGTTTCTCCATTATGTCATAAAATCTGCATCTTGTTGACTCTACTAAAGTATTATGGACATGCAGAAAATCTACATTTGTAATAAACTTCTTCAGTTATTCAGATGTGCTCTCTGGCCCTCCCTAGGTCACAGCCGAGAGTGAAGGAGCCCAGCAGGACAAAGGCCACACAACCTGTGGGGACACCCCTCACCACTGCAGGTCCCGCAGGAGAAAGCCATGTCTGGCCTGGTTGGAATGGGAGCTGGTCAGCTGCAAGTGCCAACTGTAGGGTGATGCCGGCTGCCTGGCCCACTTACGGGGGAGGCTGGACACAGTGGACAAAGGCCTCAAATGCACAGGCCCTCTGGGCTACAAAGAGCACATCTGCACCAGGGTCCAATATCCCAGCACTATGCATTACTTTATGGAATGTTCCAGAACACGAGCTCCAAGTGTGGTTTCTGTAAATCAAGATTCTGTTTTCATTAATTCCATTGTAAAACCACAGACAGAGCCCCATGTGTAAAAGATTCCAACCCTGTAACATACTAAAATTCACATCCAATCAACTAAGGTTGATTGGCACATCCACTAGACACTAGGCACTGGGCATTCAGGGTACCACAAGGTACAACGCTACCACTGATCCCAGGAAACTTCATGGTAGAGAACAGCAAGCCAAAAAAGCAATTAATTATAATTAACCCCCCCTAATAGATCTCACACACTTAATCTACAAATGAAGGATTCCAAGTTACCAGCCTGCTGGGCAGTGTCCACCCCAAGGTCCTTCTCTGTCATCATGCTTAAGAGCTGATGCAGTCTCCAGAGAGCTTCAGAACTTCCTTTACAACCCCCACCCCAGGACTACCAATCCATTCTGATTTTTAAATTCCTCTACATATTTCACTACATAAGGGAGTCACCAGCCACAGGTGACTATCTACATTTGTATTTAAAGTAATTTAAATTGACACAATTAAAAATTCAGTTCCAACCAGGTATAGTGGCCCATCCATAGAATCTCAGCACTCTGAGAGGCCATGGGGATCGAGGGCGGCCAGGAGTAGATCAGAGAGAGCAACATAGCAAGACCCCTGTCTCTACAAAAAAATTTTTTCAATTCACCTCCTCCATGGCCTAGCCACCTTTCAAGCCTTCAACAGACACATGTGGCTAGTGCTACCATACTAGACAGCACAGACCCAGTACATTTCCACCACTATACAAAGTTCTAGTGGATAGCACTGCTCTACAATATCACACTCTGACAACCTGTTACATGCCACATCCTTCAACTTATTCTGAAAAACACTAAGAGAATGTGTAGGAGCCCACATGGATGCCACGATGAGGCCTTATGAGAATACAAAGCTAAGCCTGGGCAGCAGTGAGAAAGACCACAACAGGTCACCTGGCAAGAAAGCAACCCACCAGTTGCTCAGCCACTCCAAGTACAAGGCTGACATTGGTCAAGAGCTCCAACCTCGGGGACACTCATTTTCCCTATCTGTCAAATAAAAAGCTGGGCTCAGAGACCTTATCTAAGGGTCCTTCCAGGTCTCACAGAACTCAAGAGTCCAAGAAAAAAGTAATTAACTAAACGTTAGTTAACATTACTCAAAATAAACCAAAATAAAAATGTTCTTCTGAGACTTTAAAGGTTGTCCCACAACCTGTATCTCTTTGGGCTTTAATAAAACAAACAAAGGACAACACCCCACAGGAGTCTGCCTGGCTGTCCAAAGGTGGGGCTCTCAAAGGAGAATTGTTCTTTTTATGAGTTCACAATTATACATGACTAGAACTGGGGTAAAGGTATTAATTCTCACAATAATCCTACGATAGGCACCATCACTATCTCTGTTTTACAGATAAGGAAACTGAGGTTCAGAGAGGTTAAGTAATGCGCTTACAGCCACACATTGCCTGTAAGAGGCAGAGCTGGGATAGGAATCCAAGCCATGGGCTTCCTGAGCTTGCCCCCCACTTTTTAAAAAAAACCACCTTCCACTGACTTACAATGTGCCAGCCATTTCTGCCAGACACTAGCTACATATTCTTTTATTTAACCTCAGAACAAACCATGAAGAAAGGGGGCCACAGAAAGGCTGAGCAGCACACTTTAGGTCACACAGCTAGCAAAAGGCAGAGGCTGAATTTGCCTCCTAGGCCTGCAGAGCTGCCTTTGACCACCGCCCTTGCCTGGCCTTAAAAACCCTATTCCTTCAACAGGGTCACAACTGGGGACATGTGACACTCTCATTGTTTAGGATGGCAGTGACTGAATTTTCCATGTGTCGGTTTCCCTCCCGGTGTTTTGCTTCTTGGCACTGTCCAGTGAAGCCTTGTTAAATTCATGGGCTCGGCTGTGCTAGGCCAGGAGGCTCCTCTTTCAACTCTGGGTATCAGCTCAGATGTCCTTAAAGGCTCCCACCCTAGTATAACCGCTCTCCAGTGTCCTGCGGCTTCTTCAGATCAAGCCCATGTGCCACTGCCCTCTTCATAGCTCCCACTTTGGCAGTCACACTCTGCACCTGAGGCTCACCTCAGTCAGCACCCTGCTCAGGAGTCCCACTGCCAAATAGCTTCTTAAAGACAAAATGCCTCTGTGGCTCAAGACAGCAAGAAGCAGCATGGCAGGTACCATGGGTAAGAAAAATCATGCACATGCATGCTTGGGATGGATGGAAGTATCTAAAGGTACTTAGATACTAAGTACAAAAATCTATTCTCTGTTAAGAAGCTGATTGAAAAAAAAATAATACATACAGAGTGACTATTCTTCATCCAGAATAGGTAAATAAAAGCCTAGCCTGCCACAGGTAGATTTAAATCAATATTTTCTTTATTCAAGAGCATGGAGGGAAGAATACTGGATCTGGAATCAGAAGACCTGGGTCGCAGAAGCCCCTGGAGCTCTTGGAGCCAGATGACCCTATAGTTCAGTCTCCTGGCACCTCCACACAGGTAGGGGTGGAGATGCCCTATCTGGACAAACCAAGTGAGATGAGACAGGTACAACAGTGAAGCCTGAGGGCCCCAGCCAATACTCAGCAGCTGAATTCAAGGCCTGGTTGGTCCAAGCCCATCTGTCTCTGAACATCAGTGACTTCTATTATCTTTGTCCCAGGGAACTCCAGAATGGGTGGGGCCAGGACAGCCACACAGCCAATAACAAAGCAAATGGAGCAGGGATCCCAGAAAGACTTTCCCTCTCTGGAAAAGTCAAAATTGACCTTGAAATTAGGAAAGGATCTCCACTAGGCCAGAAGACAAGACTGGGGACAGGGTCAAGGCGCTCCATTTATCCAGCCTTCCAGGGCGATGTCAACATCCACGGGAAAGTAACTTGCCTCCTTTGTACCTGGCTCTGACCCAAGGTCAGTGTGATGCCTACCCCCCAAACTTGAGGAACTCATCCCCCAAACAGGAAGCAGCTCTCATTCTTAGTGGTTCATCAAGCAGGACAGGGCCATAGTGCCTGGGCAGCCAGAGATTGAAAGCCCAGCTTCCTTCCCCAAGTGCAGGCTTGCCTCTGCAACCGATTCTGCCGAAGGAAACTGCAGAGTAACCTTGAGGATGCCCTCCCATCTCCTATGGGAAACTGAGCTAGTTCATGTCTACAGCTTCCTCTGGGAGTCTACATCTATCTACTCAGTACCCGGTGGAGGAAGGACGCAGGGTGGGGGGTAGTGCGCTAAGAAAACCCTTGGCCCCTATTGTGTGAGATGCTTTCGGGCCCAGTGGACCACTCATTTCCTTTTCTTAGCAGCAAACTGTTTGAGGCCAAGAGTATTATCTGTTCTTCCCTGTGTATACCTACTCTCTCAAAACCGAGGCAGTCCACGGAAAGGAACATCACATCCGCAGCCCCCTCCCACCGATGGGCGCGCGCGGCTCTGGATACCCGCCCTCCATCTCTGGGGGCTTTGGTTGGCTCCACATAACCGCCGAGGTAACAATACTGAACCCTCCAGAGGCCAAGCGGGACCACTGGGCTGAGGTTCACAGGCGATAGGACTGGGGGCTGTGCACCGACCTTCAAGGCAGGACCCCGTCCCTGCCCCCTTCCTCGCCCAACAGCCTGTGCCCGTGGCCGCCGCCCTGCCAGGAGGCCGGAGGGAGGGGCCGACGAGGCAGCCCGACTTCTGCGGCATCGCCAGACACATCCCGGCCCCAGGAGGCCGAAAGGCGACCCCTGCCCGGTTCCTCACGGCATCAGAGGATGGGGACCGCGGGCTGGGCGGGGGCGGCATCTGCGGGCTGGGACCGCAGGGCGGGTAGGACAGGCCCAGGGCGGCGCCGGTCGTTCCTGGTCGGCGCCGCGAAAGTTCCTGTCTTACCGGCATATCTGGATGGCGGACGGCGTCTCGACCGCGGGGTCCGACATGCTGGCGGCAACGGCGGCAACTGGCGGCTGTGGGAGAGCGCAGGTGTCTTGCAGGCCGGGCGCGGAATGAATGAGCCGGGGCGGCGCCATGGAGGGGGAGGGCGGAGGCGGAGCCATGGAGCCGGAGAGGCGGGGTCTGCGCGCCGGGGGCGAATCGAGCGCGGCCTCCTCGAGCGGGCCCCGCCCCCCTGCAGACCCCGCCCCTCGCCCCGCTCCCCGGGCCGCCAAGGCCGCCGCTGGCTCTAGCGGACGTCCTGGATCGGCGGCTGCGAGGACCGTGCTAGGGCGCCGTTTCCAGAAGGTTCGGCGGCGGTTGGGCGGCGCTGGCGTGGCCCGCGAGCCGCGGTGGCTGCGTCCGACCCTCGTGCGGCGCGGAGGGCGCCCTCCGGCTCAGCCGGAGTCGCGGAGCCGAGCGGACGCGGCGGCTCGCCTGCCCGCGAGGCGGCAACACTGGTGCTGGGCGTTCCCTGCCGCCCGCGCTGGCGATTCGCTGCCTGCCTGTGCCGGGGCGGCCGCTGCGGGTCAACGCGGAAGGCCCTGCCTGAGCACCCCGCCGGCGCGCCTGAAATCCGCCCCCCGCCACCCCCAGCGGCTCTCACTGAAGTCGGCCATAAAGAAAATTGAAGGCGTTTTGCCGTAAAGGAAGATTTATGGCTGCTGCCGGGAAGCACATGGGCGTGCCAAACGGGAAGGGGCCTCTGCTGTAGAGGCCCAACGCGACGCGAGGTGGAGGGAGGAAGAGGCGTCTGTCCTCGCCGCCCGCTGCAGGTTTTCCTGCGAGCTGGAGCTGGGTGTGCACGTGCTGCAGCGGGCGGTGGCGCCTAAGGTGCCGAGGGTGTGCCCTGGGTGGAGTGCAGGCCCAGTCGGGACGCAAAATCCACCAAAACAACACCAAAGACGGGAAAGGCAGTCACCCTCATCTGGAATTAGATTGTTTTACTGCCTATGCAGTTTGAGGTTTCCCACATTTTCTACAGCGAACACAGATTTGTACTCATATTAAAAAAATTAAACCCATGGAACTGAAGATCCTCAATTTGAACAAGCCGTTTACACTCAGGTGTGTAACGCTGGGGGAACTAGACGGCGAAGGCAGCCCACAGCATGATCTAAATAAAACTCCCAGGGACAGAGGGGTAGCCCAGATTCTCTCATATCCTGGCTGTGTTACACTAAGTTTAGTTTCCTAGCATGAAGCATCGTGGGCACCAAGCATGTTTGAACACCACCTTTTTTTCCTTTCTAGTTTCGGATTAATATGGGGGAACAAAAGGTTAGGTTATATAATTTACACATGAAAGATAAAGTCAGAGTTTTAGCTGTGTTGAACTTGAAATTTTCTCTCTTTCATGTGGCTCTGATTTTTTTCTTTTGAGACAGAGTCTCACTTTGTTGCCCTGGGAAGAGTGCCGTGGCATCACAGCTCACAGCGACCTCAAACCCCTGGCCTTAAGCGATTCTCTTGCCTCAGCCTCCCAAGTAGCTGGGGCTACAGGAACCTGCCACAATGCCCCGCTATTTTTTTGTTGCAATTATCATGGTTGTTTGGCAGGCCCAGGCTGAAGTCTAACCCACCAGCTCAGGTGTATGTGCCTTGGGCCCTTAGCCGCTACAGGTGCCCAGCCTGGCTCTGTGATTATTAATCTCTTTGTTTAAAATTGATATTGAGGCTCGGTGCCTCTGTCTCAAAAAAATAAATAAATAAGTAAATAAAATAAAATTGGATTGAGTACATGTGATACTTGTTTTTCTAATCTTATAATACTTGGAAGAATACTCTCCAAATCCATCCAGGTTTGTTAACAAAAGATGCAAAGTCAATCTTTCTTTATGGCCAAATAGTAGTCCATGGTATACATGATGCCGGGATTTCAGGTTCTTGGTCTCAGGCGATTCCAAGAAGGAATCGAAGGACCACAAGAGTAGTGGTAAGTCAGGATTTATTTACAGGAAAGAAGAATAGTGGTAGGTCAGGATTTATTTACAGGAAAGAAGAATTATAAGTAGAGGAAAAACTAAACCTCCAGGCAAGAGGACCCAGGAGGGAAAC